>CAUYQU010089480.1:0-150532 GCA_963574635.1 Cheracebus regulus
GTTGGAAGGATGAAGAAATATTAATTTTTTTCTAACTTTGATGTTTCCCATGTGGAGTCTTTAACAATACCATTTTATATTCAGATTTATTTGACTTTAAAATTCTCTTTAGCACAGACCTTACTAAGGATATAGTTGATATTGCAACAGTGATTTAAATGATTGAATGCAGAATTAATATAGCCTCCAAATGTGTGTGTGTGTGCATGTATATATATATAACATTCTTAGACATATTCTGGAAACCTGGTGTATTAATTAGTCCATTCTCATGCTGTTATGAAGGTTACTCAAGACTGGGTAGTTTATAAAGGAAATAGGTTTAATTGACTCAATTTCACATGGCTAGGGAAGCCTCAGGAAACTTATAATCATGGTGGAAGGGACCCCCTCACAGGGTGGCAGGAGAGAGAATGAATGCCAGCAGGGGAAATGCCAGACGTTTAAAAACTGTCCAATCTTGTGAGAACCTACTGGCTATCACGAGAACCGCATGGGAAAAACCAGCCCATGATTCAGTTACCTCCCACTGGGACCCACCCACAACACGTGGGGGTGATGAGGATTACAATTTAAGATGAGATTTGGGATACAGGCAAACCACATCACCTGGTAGACACGTTTCTTCAATGGAAACACTGAGTGTGCCTAGTCACAGAAACATGGTTTTAAAAAATAATTAGAACAATGTTAGAGACATGCAAAAGAGTGGTGCTTAGCAATTCAGAAGGGGTTGTGGGAGGCAGGAAGATGAAGTGAATTGGCAGCGGGAGGAAGTGGGTTTGTGTATGCACGCTTCCACTGGTTAGCTGTGTGACACAGATAAACTCAGTTTTTTCATTAGTAAATAAGATTTTGCCTGAGACAAATTAGACATACAGTGCTTTCTAAAAGGTCAATCAGGTCAAAACACAAATTAGAAAAACTCTGTATCTCGAATTTTCCATCTCTATAAACTTTCCCCTTTGCTATTGCTGCTTGGGAGCCTCTGCCATATAAAATTTATCTGTGAATGGTGATAGACATTAGAACAAGTAGATAACATACCTGAGAATATTTTCTTGTTTCCTGTGTATGTTTCAAATAAAATACTTTAAAAAATATTTAGAGAATTGTTATTGAAACCAAGTATGTGTTTAGCGAAATTTCTAAAGTATACCATTATCTTTGCCTTTCTTCAATTTACACTTGAAACTGTCACTAAAAGGCTTGAAGTAGTTTCTTATTAAGGTTGAAAAATGTAAGAAAAAACTGATGTTAGAAGAGATTCCCTTTTTGTCAGTCATGACCTTTTGCTGTCTGATTTAGTCTGAGAGCTTTCAAGCTGGAGTGTCTACTTCACCCTCAAGAGGCCCTTGTGTCTATGTAAAGCCATTTATTTCTAAACCACATTTGCCTCCTTTCATATCAGCAAGGGACCATCTTTCCTCTGTCCTTAGTAAGTGTGATTTAATTCTTTTTGGATAGCTCTTTGTTTAAACCACAGAAGAATACTACCATAAGTAATATTGAAGTTCTAACTTGATAGACTATTTCCATGGGCTCCTTCAGAATTTTGCCTTTTGGTAGAATATTATTAGCCGTTGAGTCTACGAAGTTCTTAGAGGTACTTAAAATGTTATAGGTGTTCAACAAGTACATGTCCTGTGTAATTGCTCCCACATGTATACAAGCTAGATGGAAAGTACTAATTGAAAATATAGTTGTATTCCATATATTCTTCCCTTTAACATGATTTATTGAGTCCCAACTATGTGACTGGAATTATCTTAATCATTAAAGTAAAAACAATATGAAACAAAATAAGATATTTGCTCAGCATGAAATTATTGTAGTCTAGAGGAAAGAAGAACTAAACTCACAAAATGATGATGTAATATTCACTATAAGCTAATGTTATTAAATCTCAAATCAAGAAATAAATATCTTTTTATGACATATTCAGAAAAAAATTGAAATAGAAAATGACATTATATTTGAATCTGCAAGACTGTCCACTGGACTAAGGTGGGCCTTCATCTTCTAAACCAGCAACAGCAAGTAGAAAGCCATACTGTAAAAGAAGCTGTAAAAGAAGTTGAAATATTGGGGAACTAGTTGATAAAATTATTTTGCACTGAATTTAGAATCAAAGTGATTAGGAAAGTAGACTTAGATGAGGAAAATTACAGCATTACTATGAACAGCCTTCAATTATAGTCTAAGATGTATATGTGGGGAGGAGGGGGTCTGTCTGTGTGTGCCTGTGCTTCAGGAGGGAGGTACTAACAGATAATAACTTTGCTAATTATGCAGGATGGTTCTGAATAAGGTGAGAGTGGTAACATGAAAATAATTCAGAGGGTAATTATAATTTTCTGGGTGTGGTATCTTTAAAGTCTAAATGAAGTTTTAAAATTAGTTGCGGTAGAGACTGAGATTTAAATAAACATGATGAAAAGCAAAACAAAAACACATTCTCAAATGTTTCAGAGTAGTTTTCCTAGAAGTGTGGTTTTCAAACCAGCTGTATCATAATCAAATGTAGACTTAGAATCTGAAACTTTGTTAGATTTAGAATCTGAAACTTTGGAGACAGCAGTTGTGAGAGTGGAAATTTGTGTTATAACAAACTCTCCAGATGATTTAGATGTGCACCAGCGTTTGAGAACTACTGATTAAAAGTTTCTAATTAATTATAAAGGTTTCTCTTTCTATGCCATTTAGATGCTTATTCACAATACTGTCATTAACATATTTCATTGATGCTGAGATATTAAGAGAATTTCAAGATGCACTGCTATTTCATTTATCATTTTAAAATGCTACCAATTAAATGAATTCATATCAATTTAAGATGAATCCCAGTTTTAGAAGTGTTACATATTAAAATGTACATCTTAGAGAATTTATAAAACATCTTGTGTTGATTGCCATAAATAAAAATGGGGATGTTTCCCAGATATATCAACACATTTCTGAGCTTACTTCTCATCAAAATTTGACCCACAACTGGAGAAAACCTACATTCATTTCCATTTATTTTTGTTTTTAACTAAGACTTCATGTTTCCACTCTTTTATTTTACTAGTACATTATCTGAATCTAAATTGTTCGAATCTGCTTCTATTCTACCTACACAAGTGAAAAATAGAGATATCTAAAGTTTTAATATTTAGATCTTGATAACAATTTCATTTTTAAATGAAAAATTTTGGGGAGAAAGGATGGGTTTCCCTTTCAATAAATCTCCCCATTCTACTATTAGCCTGTTGTGCCAGTTGCCGCAAACATGGTTGAGAATAAGACATGAAACTTCTATATTTCCAGAGTTCCCACAATGTATGTTAGTGATTTTAAGGATGTTTTTGTTGAAAATGTCTGAGTCACATGAGATTTTGAAAGCACATTTTCCCCTTGAAATTTGTTCTCTTGCTCTTCTCCCCAGGGAAGAACACAACCAACCTATACCCATATTTTTCTCATAGTTTCTCCCCTTATCTTTTGAATTTTGCTCTTTTTTCATATTTCACTTCTTTTGTCTCTTTTATATTCTCTCCAGGTCGTTCTTCTAGACCAGGAGGAGCCCAGACTTCTGAACGTGCTGCAAGCTATTTTTCTAGTGTCAGAACTGACTGCAAATGGAATGGGCAGTGCCTTAAGGTTGCAGTGCATGAACATATAAAGAACAGTCTGAGAGAGAGAGAGAGTTGTTGGAGAGAAACTAAAATTAACTATAAAGATAGTCCAACTAGATAATCAACTCTAAAAGATAAAACACTAGAATGTAAATACAAGGCACTAGAATGAAAAGAGAAAGAACCAAATAAGAATAGAAGAAGCCCAGGGTAGCTTCTAAGCCATGGGGTCACAGCTGCTGGTAATAGAACGAAGTTTTATCCACTCTGATAAAAAAAATAAACTTAGATGAAAATTTTTGCCCATCATTAGATGAGCAGGTGACAAAGCATATATAAGTAATTTACTAAATCCGTAGGACTAATAAGCAGCTTAAATGAGGTGATAGGCCGGGAGTTTTGTCCCAGAACCCAGCAGCATTTTCCCATATGTAACTCTAGGGGGACTGATTATATAATACTCTATCAATAGTTGCTTAACTAATTCATCACAGAAATCTGAAAGCCAAAAGATGTTAGATAACATTATTTGTTGATTAAAATAATAAATAAATAAATATAATCAGGAGCAAAAAATATGTTAATTAGTCAAAAGCAAAACTATGCTATTTGAGTATGTATAGATGTAAACATCAGATAGATTTACTCATACAGGCTGAGTATTCCTAGTGAAAAAATCTGAAATCCAAAATGTTTCAAAATCCAAAGCTTTTTGAGCACAAACCTGATACCTGAAGGCAATGCTCATTGGAGTATCCACTAGGAATGCTCAGCTGGTATAATGCAAATATTCCAAAATTTGAGAAAACCTGAAATCTGAAACATTTCTGGTCTTAATCATTTAGGATTAGAGATACTCAACCTATATTTTCTTAGAATCACTTTTATACCTTGAAAATGGGGATACTTGATTTCTTCAGTCACACTTCTCAAGGTTGTTTTGTATATAAAAACATTATAAAATATAAATATGTGATTGAAATGTGAAATGTAATCAATAATCATTATCATCATCTAACAGGAACTAAGCTACATTTTTACTTGAGTTAAATTTTTTCTGATAACTTGTTTTCTTTTGCCGCAGAGGCCACCTGGTGGTAACTATGAGAGCAAAATTCTTTTTTTTTCTTTTTTTTAATTTCAAACTAAATTATATACTTTTTAAAATTATTACACTGATCCTGGTGTAAGTCCTGTGCCTGTAATTTATTAACATTCTGACCCTGGTAAGTCAATTGACTTCTCTAAAGCCCCGTCTCCTCATCTGTAAAATAGTAACAGTACCAATACCTATGCTCTAGGAGGTTACTGAGTCTTAATTAACTTTTAATATGTAATTATTAATGTTCTAAAGTTTAACCCATTGCCATGCCTTTCAGAAACATACATTTTATGATAAGAACAATATACTACTTTTGGCAACCACCTGCCATACCTTGGCTGGAATACTAGGTGTTTTTTTTTTTAAAATGATCTTGCTGAACACTTATAATAAATCTACATATCCACTATTAATATCTTCATTTTATGGGTGAGATAGGTTAAGTAACTTGTCCAGGTTACAAGGCTTATAATTGGAAGAGAAAGGAATGAAATCTGGATCATTCTGTCTTCAGAGCCTTTGTTTTGTGCACAGTGTGCCCCAGCCTTTCGGTGACAGCATAAAAGTGACTGAATTCATTAATCAAGGACATGATACTATGATTATTTTTCATAGTAGTTTTGTATTATTCTGAGTTTCTTTCATACTCGCTTAGCTCGACTTAGAGGTATTTCAGAAAAAAATAGAACTCAGTGTTAATACAGTTTATAGTTATTATAGAAGGAAGCCTCTTCCTACATATGAATGGTAATCTTATTTCTGCCCTTAAAGTGGGAAATAGGTCAAACTACTTACTTATTACATTGCTTAAATCACCTTCTGGGATTTTGGCAGTTTAAGGCTTATAGGCCTTTTCTTGTCTACCTTCCACTAAATCTTTTAAGGAACCATGGATATTCTATGCACATCTAATCAAATATTTATTAAAGAATATATAATATGACTGTGAATTTATTTTAGCATTTTTCTTCTGAGGACTTCAGAACCTTATGGCATGAATTACCTCATTTATCTTCATATACATTCCCTAGGGAAAAGCACAGTAGTATTATCAGCCCAGATTAAAAATAAATGGGCCAGTTGTTCAGTCAGTCTATCATCAGGATTGATAGTTTCTGCTATTCGCAGGTACTGGAAGCAGTAGCTATGATCTGTTCTGTGAGCAACAAGTTGGAGCAGGGCTGGTCTGGATGAACACCTGAAATGACTTGGAGCACCTCAGTTCACAACGCCTCTGATGATCTGCTTTTTTGCTCAGCTCATAAGTAACATAGCGATAACATATGTCCCTCTCTCCATTAGAGATGCATTACTCTGACTGCTTCATCCTCATGTTTTAAGGCTCAGTTTAGTTATTACTGTATCTGTAAGGCCTTTCTTGATCCCCAATGGAAAATCATGTCCATGTCTGTGTCAAGTATAGAGCCAATTAAATAGGTGACAATTTATGTAATTAATATATCCAATACAACTTATTGAGTAAAAATGAGAGGAACATCACATACCAGGACTTGGGGGTTGGGGGCTAGGGGAGGAACAGCAGGGTGTGGGGGAGTGGAGAGGGATAGCATTTGGAAAATATACCTAATGTAGATGATGGGGCGATGGATGCAGCAAACTACCACCATGGCACATGTATATCTTTGTAACAAACCTGCACAATCTGCACATGTACCCCAGAACTTAAAGTATAATAAAAATTTTTTTTTAATGTTCTGATTACATCCTCTCTAAAAGACCAAGAGCTTCTATGGGAAAGAAATCACATTTTATTTTCCTATGTATCCTTGGCACGGGTCACGATTCCTGGCACAAAACAGATGATTAAAATCAGTTTATTAAATACTGCAGGGAAATGGAAAACACATTTAATATATGAGGATTAAATTATGAACCCATTGGCCCCAGATTATTCTTGCTCTTTGGTCTATTGAATCTCATTGATCAGTGGGTTGTTTTTCCACTTCAGATGGCCCACTGTCAAATGTTATATCTGAGCCTTTATTTTCACCTTCTGTAAAAGGGGGACAGTGACACTTATTTGTTCTTTATACAATATCGTAGGAAACCAAGGGAATGAAATATATGTACTGATCTGCTAAGACTGCTATGCAAAGTACCACAGACTGGATGGGAAAGAACATTAATTTATTTCCTCATAATTCTTAGACTACACATACAACATTAAGGTGTCAGCAAGGTTCATGTCTTCTAAGACTTCTCTCCTTGGCTTGTAGATGATCATATTCTCCCACAGTCTTCCCATGGGTGTTTCCTCTGACCTGATCTCCACTTCTTATAACAAAAGTCATGTTGGATTAGGGCCCACTCATATGAATTTATTTTACCTTAATTATCTTACAAAGGCCTTATCCAAATATAGACATATTTCGAATTGCTGGAGTTTAGGACATCAATATATGAATTGGAGAGGAAGATATATTCAGCCTATCACAATACCTAAAAGGCTCAGGCTGACATGGTGGCTCATGCCTGCAGTCCCAACACTGGGATGATGAGATGGGCAGATTGTTTGAGCCTAGGAGTTCAAAACCAGCTTGGGTACATGTCAAAACCCCATCTCTACAAAAAATTACAAAAAAAAAAAAATTGGCTGGGCATGGTGGTGAGCACCTGTAGTTCCAGCTACTCAGGAAGCTGAAGAGGGAGGATTGCCTGAGCCCAGGAGGTCAAGGCTGTGAGTGAGCCATGATTATGCCACTGCACTCCAACCTAGGCAACAAAGGGAGACCCTGTCTAAATAAATAAATAGATAAATGCCCTAATATGGTGCCTGGTGTGTGGTTGACACTTCACTTATGTAAGTCTTATTACTATCAGTTTTAGTCAAAGGTTTCCAATAGATCAAAAACTAACTTCATTGCTTCTTAAATTGCTCTTTCAGTCTCTTGCTTAGCTGGCTTGAAAAGAAAAATGGCATGCAGACAGGGCACAAGCAATCCCAGCATGAAGTGCAGGGCAGAGGGAGGAAGATAAAGAGCCCTGGTAAGGGAAGAAATACTCAGCTCATTTACACATTTAGCAAGAGCTTGTCATAACTGAAAAAGCAGATGACCCAGATGAAGAAGGTGATGCTATAAATGGTGGCAAATCTTTTAAGAAGAAAAATGAAAAGCATGTGGAGGTACATTTGGCACTTGGGAGAACTGACAGTGAGTCAGGATGCCAAGCGTGAAAGGCATTAGAGTAACATTTCTATGAAAGCCTGGCAGTCACATTTTGAGGGGAAAACAGGCATTAGCCGTAGCCATATCTCATTTTTTGTGATGAGTTTCAAAGCCATCTTTCATGTAATCATTCTTCCTTCAGTCCCTGCTATCTTTTTTTCTCACTTCTCACCTTTCCTCCATGCCTCCACCTTTGTATATAATAGGCATAGTGACAGTATGGTGATATATTCGATTCAGAAGTAGGTAACATCCTCAAGGAGATAAATGTCATATATAAATTTATATGTATAATATACACAGAGTTGATTCTCATTATTCATGGTAGTTATGTTCTATAAGGTCACACAGATACGGACTTAGTAAATACAGAAACTCCTAGAGGGAAAATATATATCTCGCCTAGATAATACTCTTAAATCTTAAAAACAACTCCTCCTAGGAGATTTTATTTTCTTTATTTTACAAAAGGGTAAATGAGATTCAGAAGTGTTAAGGACTTGCCTGTGGTTACTTCACTATAGGTGACATAGACAGTGGTGACTCAAACCCCATCCATCTGACTCAAGGGCTGGATCTTCTTTTACTCACTGTACTGCCTACTACTGTCTCCCTCTTCTGGTGATAGATAGAGAGGGAGGGAGGGAGGGAGGGAGGGAGGTAGACAGATACATATATACGTAGACAGACAGATAGTCCTCTACTCTGTCTATATCTGTGTGCCCATCTGTACAATATATTCACTGTGATTAAGTTAAGTACATCTGAAGTACTCTGGAGTTTCCTTGAAAATGCTTCCAGTCTTCTACACAGAAAAACAACTATCTGTATCTCCATATAAAATTTTCTATCTTTTTGAATACCTACTATGTGCCTAGTACTTTTCTAGGCCTTTAACACAAATTAAGCCTTACAATAATCTTATAGGTGTGGCATTGTCATTTTCATTGTAATACTAGCTAACTGGAATTCAGCAAAGTAAACTTGTCAAAGAGTGTGCAGCTAGTAAATAGAAGAATTGATATTTGAACCCAGGTCTCCCTAACTCCAGCTATACAGACCAGCACACCTCATGATCTCTCATACAGAAAGCAGATGTAGAATACCACCTTCCTAGTTTAGATCACTCTTTCTTTTTCTGCCTCTGCCTCTGCCTCAAGCAGCTTCACTCTGAAACAACAAAGAATGTCAGAGAAACCAAAATTTAAAGAGGACAAAATTGGTGTGGTGTTAGGAAGTCAAAAGCAGGGAATTGATTCTGGGAAGGCACGTAGGTGTCTGTCTATATTGTAAGAATACATCTTGCTGGGCACAATGGCTCACACCTGTAATCTCAGCACTTTGAGAGGCTGAAGTTAGAGGATCACTTGAGCCCCAGAGCTAGAGATCAGCCTGGGCAAAATAGTGTGACCCTGTCTCTACAAAAAATGAACAAAATCAGCCAGGGGTGGTGGTGCATCCCTATAGTCCCAGCTACTTGGGAGGCTGATGTGATAAAGCCCAGGAGGTCAAGGCTGCAGTGAGCTGTGATCACACTACTGCACTCTAATCTGGGCAACAGAGCAAGACCCTGTCAATAAAAAAAAAAAGAGAGAGAGAGAAAGAAAGGAAAGAAAGAAAGAGAGAGAGAGAAAGAGAAAGAAAGAGGGAAAGGGAGGAAGGAAGGAAGGAAGGAAGGAAGGAAGGAAGGAAGGAAGGAAGGAAGGAAGGAAGGAAGGAAAGAAGGAAGGAAAAGAATAAATCTCAAACTGGAGAGTGTTAACAGAGAAAGTACTTCTCACTTAGGAGAGTGTTAAAAGATTTAGGATGATTAGGTCAGTCAATGATCAGGAAGAACTGATGATGGATGGCAGAAGAATATTTATGGTAAGAGAGCAAGGAGTGAGAAGAGACCATTGGAAGCTGAGCTACATACAGGGCCCTCGGTGTGGGAAAGTATGGTGCAATTGGCTGTTGCTTGGCCCTGCAGAATTCTAGAGAGTCAGATGACTCCTAGAGAAATGTGATTGGTATAGAGGAAGGAGATAACTAGAAATGGGTTTTGAGTGTTATGATACTAGGTGTATTAATCTGTTATCATGCTGCTAATAAAGACATACCAGTGACTGGGTAATTTGTAAAGGAAAGAGGTTCAATTGGCTCACAGTTCCACATGGCTAGAGAGGCCCCACAGTCACAGTAGAAGGCGGATGAGGAGCAAAGTCAAGTCTTCCATGGCGATAGGCAAGAGAGTTTTTGCAGAGGAACTCCCATTTCTAAAACTGTCAGATCTCGTAAAACTTATTTACTACTGGGTGAACAATATGGGGGAATGCCCCCATGGTTCAATTATCTCCATCTGGCCCTGCCTTTGACATGTGGGGATTGTTGCAATTCAAGGTGAGATTTGGGTGAGGACACAGCCAAACCATATCACTAGGTTTAGATATTTTCTTTAGGCAATGTCACATAATTAATTTTATAATAAAAACATAACTCTGAGTTTGATTTGCTTGTCAAAGAGAAAAATTATTTACCTGAGGAATTTTTATTAAGAAATGGGGGAGATTGTGCAGTGTAGACCCCAGAACTCTTACTCTGGATCTCAGAGTATAGTCAGTGTGTATAGTAATAATAACAATAGATCATTATACTGTCTTTAATAAAGGGGAAAGAAGGACTCATACACTATGTAAGTATTATTCTTAAAAATATATAGTCCATATCAGGACCTGTCGCCTGGAAATTAGCTCTATAGTTCCACTGTTTTGTATAATACATTTGTAATGCCTTGAAAAGGTAAGAAATTAGTAAAAAGAACTAATCAAATAAATAAAATAAACAAATGCTTAAGTGTTCATAAATTGGGTTATTGTAGCATATTTACCTGAAAATATAACATTAATTATCTTGGGACCCTCTCTGCATTGTCCTTCTTGTGTTGTTCTCTTCTTTTGCTTTCAGCTGTTTTTACATGTTTGGTTCATTGGTGAAACTCTTTCAACACTTTTCATGAGGCATTTATAATTGTGTACTAGAGAAGCCATTTCCAGTCCTTAAAAGCATGCAAAAGCAAATACACAGGAAACCCAGTGATAGGTATGTTCTAATGCAGGGTAGCACTCTGCATATAGAATGATTCATTCCACCGAGAATAATCACATATATCCAAAGTTAGGAGGAAGAAAGTCCTTTATGCTCTGGAAGAGTCACAGACTCAGCTGGAACATCCACCTACATATTATATTTCAAGGTTTAGGTTGAAATGAGGGTGATCATCTGGCTAATTCTGGAATCATAGCTGCTTGCTTGAGAAGGGAATTCTCTCTAATACAAACATTAGATATGCTTGTAAATAAATCAAGGGGAATTAGCAAACAGTATTTGATCCAGAAGTTTATCCAGTGCTTTATTGCTTTCATTAAGTAGATGATAACTTTTTGGCAGAATATTGCTCAATAAGTGAGTAAAAAATTTGAGGACATACGCGGTTCATTGGCACATTGTGAGTACAAGTAATGCTCTCTGTCAAATGAAAAGTTAGGCTTGGGTTTTCTTATAAATGGTCAAGATATATATTTTCTTCAATCCAATGCCTATGTAATTTATGTTTGTATTATTAAAAGCAGCATGGAAGTTAAGGAAAATGACAAGGTTTGAATCTGGACTTGTTGCTTTCTGCTTGTCTGACATTTGACCTCAGTGCTCAGCCTATCTCCTCAGTTTTTAAAGGGGGGACAATAGTGTCTACTTTAACTATAAAGATAATGTAAGAATATATTTTATTTGGAACTAGCTGCTAGTTGTACTTGTTTTTCAACTATTCTAGTCACAGGGAAAATGAACCATTGTCAACAAAATATATTTTATATAGTCAAACTTTAAGATGTCTAATACTGGATTTGGAAACGTGTACTTAGTACAACAAACATAGAGTTCAACATGTTGAGGATTTAAATCAGAAATAAGCATATGTACAGTAGGTTTTTATGTCTCCTTTGCCTTTTTAAAAATTATCTTTAGAGCATGTCTCGGTTTACAGAAACTTGAGCAGAAGATACAGAATTTCCATCCTTTCTCTCTCTCTTTCTCTGTCTCTCTCATTCTCTCTCCTTCCTAGTTTCTCATGTTATTAACATTTCACATTGGTATGGCCCATTTGTTACAATTGGTGAACCAGTATTGATATATTATTTTAAACCAAAGGTTGTGGTGTATGTTAAGGTCAGTCTTTCTGTTATGCCTATTTCTGGTTTTTGCCAAATGCATGCCATACTTCTATCATCACTCATACATAATAGTTTCAGTGCCCTGAACATCCCCTGTGTGTCACCTGTTTGTCCCTCTCCTCTTCACACTCGTGCTGCCCCTGGCATACTAAACTTTTAATTGTTTCCATGGTTTTCCCTTTTTCAGAATGTTTGTGCTTGGAATTGAACACCCTGTAACCTTTTCAGATCGGCTTATTTTACTAGACAATATGCATTCAAATTTCCCCCATGTCTTTTTGTTACTTGATTACTCATTTTATTGCTGGACAGTATTGACACACCGCAGTTTATCCATTAATCATTGAAGAATATCTTGGTCATTTCCAATTTTTGGGCTATTCTGAATAAAGCTACTATAAATATTTGAGTAGAATTTTTTGTGTAGATGTAAGTTTTTGTGTGGATATACCTCTTTTTCAATTGATTGAATGTTTATTTTACCCCATCCCCAAAAATGTATATGTTGAAATCTCACCCTCAATGTAATGTAATGACTTCAGGAGATAATTTAGGTCATGAGAATGGATTAATACCTTTATAAAAGAGACACTAGACACTCTCTAGCTCTCATTCCACCACGTGAGGATACAAGTCAGCAGCCTGCAATGCAGCCAAGGCCACTCACCATGCTGCCACACCGATCTCAGACATTCAGCCTTCAGAACTGTGAGAAATCAGTGTCATTATTTATAAGCCAACAGGTCTACATTGTTTTGTTATAGCCACCAGAACTAAGACAGTTTTCAAACATTTAGGTAAAATCCTAGTAGCATGGTTGCTGAATAATAAATAAGACTATATTTAAATTTAGCTCTGTAAGAAACTGCCCAATTGTTTTCCAAGGTCGCTATTATTTTTATTTTCATCAGCAATTAATGAAAATTCTTGTTGCTTCACATCCTTATCAGTATTTGGTGGTGTTTGTGTTTTGGATTTTAGTCCAAAACTAAATGTAATGGCATCCCGTTTTTTTAACCTGAAATTCCCTGATGACATATGATATTGTGCTACTTTTCGTATGCACATTCACTATTTGCCAGCCTTTATTGGTGAAGTGTCTGCTCAGATATTTCGCCCACTGTTTGAGTTAGCTTTTCTTTTATATCAAGGTGAAATAATCTACACGTTCACACGGAATCTTATAGGCCTAACCTTGGCCCGTTGCAGACCCTGCTCCTGTGATTCAGTCTTCAAGAGCATCATTTCCACCTTGATTTTCCTGGCTTACTTCTCATCCAACGTTTTGTTCATGGTTTAACCCTGAAATATTCTCTAAACCTTCTGGTTTGGGAAATGACCTTTCTTCCAGAGATCTTTAACTTCCTGGGCATACCTAAAATTTAGAACTGAAATGCTCTTCTTGAAATTATCCTTTGAATGCTCTTCTTCCTCTGTAGGAATATAAGTTAGAAGGAGAGGGAGTATATCTTATCATTGACTCTCCAGAGCCTGGAACAATGCTATGTATAAAGTAAGAACTCCCTTCTGATTTACTGCACCGAACTTAACTCATTCTAAACCAATTGAAGAACATGCTGTCACTGTAAAATAATCTTGAGTTTTAGAGAATGATTTTCATTGCAGAGATTCTATATTTTTCCATCTTTTATTTTATCAACTTAATTTTAAAATTAAGTTAATTTCTGAGGCAAAGTATATTCTCTATTATAGAAATGGCTTAACCAAGGCAGATATATGCAAGACAATCAGTCTTAGCAATCAATTCTTATCTACAGAGAGAAGAATGCTCTCTTAAGATGCAATATCTTCCCAATTCCTCCAAACTCTGAAGGACTATATAGTCTATCATAGTTAGACCCAAATGCCATGTTCTCTTAAGGGCCAAGGAATAGGTCCTTGTTTCTTGAATCATTTAACACCAAAATATAAAAGTCACTGAAAAATATACTAGGAGCAAGGCTGAAAGATTCTGTCATGTGATTTCCTTTTAAATTCTATAACTTTATTGAGAATACATAGAAGCCTATGTCTGTGGGTTTGTAAGTCAAAGCAAGAACTTACTGGGACATCCTGGCATTCTAAATTATACTAAATGTTTTCATCACTGAAAGGCGATAATTTGTTTATAAGTAGTTCATCTGGAAGGAAATCTCAGGAAGTAGAAGTAAAGCAGCAGGGAGAGTGAGAGAAAAAGTCAATGTAGGAGTACATTATGGGGGTCACTTCTGTGACCAGTGAATGGCAGTCTGTTAGAATCCTTGAGAAGTCCACAGAATTCTTCCCAGAATTGCCCATATGGCTGACCAGAGAATGCAGCTTTTAATTGCCAGTGTGCTACTTTCACTGGTTGAAGGTGTTCTCTTTCAGATTTCAACTCTAATTCTGGGCTCTGCTTGCATAGTAGCTTCTGGAAGTTTAGAGGCATTCCTGGAGAAATCAGCAGAAAGAAAGATTGTTTATGTTGGGTGACGATCAACATGAGTCTGAGTTTGCATGGAAATATCCATGTCATTGGCAGCTGAAGTCACATGGTGCCAGGGGATGTGATGCAGGCACAATGAGTGTCTGACATGGCGTGCATTACTTTTTATCTTTATAGAAAGCAAACATGTTTTAAAAACCTTCCAGGGAAAGGGACATCTGTTCAGTGGATTGCCTCTTTTTAAAAAAATCTTCTTAGAAACTAAGGTTTAGAAAGGTTAAGTTACATGCTTAGAAGCCCAAGAATAAAAAGTAGTAAAAGTAGAATTTGAACTCATGTGTGCTGACTGTATGTCCAACATATTTCTCATAACTCTAGGAGTCTTCCTAGAAAGCTAATAAGGGTTTGAATTTTACAGGTATTGTACTTGTAGAAATAAAAATAATGGGACGAAACAATCTATTCTCCTGAAATTTTTTAATACATTAATAACTCATCTAATATACACTAATTCAGTACTTATCATATGCCTAGCACTGTGTTTGGGACTGAGAAGACCACAATTGAAAATTATTGGTTAATTACCTATAGGAGCTCAAAATACTTTTGAGTACACATGCAGAGAAACAGAGTATTACAGGATATTGAAACAATGGCAAAGCTAGAGACATGCCCAGGGTATTATGAGAACACATGAGAGGGACAAATGAAATTCTCCATGAGAAAGGTCTCATTTTCTTCATATTTTTGCAAGCCAAGCTCATACTCTGTGGATCTCCTTGAGTTCCAGTGATATACCTCTGAGGCCTAGATAGCCTTCAAATGCTTCCCAAAACTGTAGTAAACAGAGTTTTTCTTATGATTTGCCCTCTTACTTAAATTTAATTCCTTTTCCTAAATGGGCATTGTCTGCAGGTTTACTTCCCAGTTTCTGAACTGCTTTTGTCTCTCTACTGAAAGTAAAATTTCTCTGACGAGAAGAATCATGTGTCACACACATTGTATCTTCAGTGTCCAGCATAGGGCTCTGTCTTTAAAAAGCTTTTAATAAATAGGGGATGAATGTAGCATGGTATATTAAAATATGTTACTGAATTTACAACTATGTCCATACTTGTTAACTGAATTACTGCAGGGAGGTAATATTCTAGTTAATTCCAACCAGAAAATGTTTGAAATAAAGGAGAACCCTATTATCATCATAAAGACAGTTTGTCAATCATGTTCACTTAAGCTTCTTGGAAGCAGAAACAGGTAGGAGGCAGTAGTTTTATTTTACAGAAGAAAAAAACAGCCTAAAAGTATGTTTTCTCTGTATTCTAATGCTATTTCTTTTCATGTGTTTGTGGTGATGCCGGTATAAGCAGACCTACTGCACTGCCATTCATAGAAAAGTATAGCACATACAAATATGTATAGTATATAATACTTGACAATGACAGTGATAACAAATGACTATGCTGTGGGTTTATGTATTTACTATCCAATACAGTTTAAATTTTATTTTTATCTTTATGGATTTAAGGGGTACAAGTACATTTTTGATACATGGATATATTGCATAGTGGTGATGTTTGGGCTTTTAGTGTACCCTCATCTGAATAGTGTACATTGTACCCAGTAGGTAATTTCTCATCCCTCAGCCTCTTCCACCCCCCAACCTTTTATACTTTTCAATATATATTGTTACACTCTATATGGTTAAATCTACACATTGTTTAACTCGCACTTAAACAATGCATAGACATAACCATAGTGACAACATACAGTATTAGACTTTCTGTTTCTGAGTTATTTCATTTAGGACAATGGCCTCCAGTTTCATCTATGTTGCTAAAAAAGACATTATTTTATTCTTTTTTGTGACTGAGTAGTATTCCAGCCACAAAATATGTGTGTCTTTGTGTGTGTATATATATATGCATACATACACACACACACACATAAGATTTATATATATATAAAACATAAGATTGCATATGCAAACAAAAAGTATCACTCTGGCTTAATGTGGGGTGGGGTATTGAGGGTGTTGGCCAAAGTATAAATTATAATTATCTGGGTCACTCAGGAGGTCAGGCGAAAATAATACTAGAGTCATTAGAAGAAGAAGGAGAAAATTTAAACATAGAACATATTTGGTCATATGGTAGGGGTAGAAAGTAATTTTATCAGGGTCTGATGAAACCCCTGAAGGGTTGTTAGACCCTGTTTTATGTAAGAATAAGAGGTGAACAGTTGCTGGAGCAGTAATGATGAAGGGTAAGATGAAATGGAAGGTGAAAAATCATGTGAGGGTGGCTTTGTCAACTGAGACTCTGCCTCAGATTCATTGTACAAGATTCAATGTACAATATAATTCAATTATATTGAATTGCCTCAGATTCAATATATGGGATGGCTGATAGTAGATTTGTAATTACTGTAGGGCCTCAGAATGATATTTGGCCTCAGGGGGGCACATAGCCTATCAATGTCATTACTGTAGTTGTGAGTAGGAGGGTAATGCCAATATTTCAGGTTTCTAGAATATAAATGGCTCATAGTATAAGCCTCACCCAACGTGTGGGAAGAAACAGATGAAAAATATTGAAGCACTGTTAGCATAAATATAGCGAACTAGTCAAGTGTAATTTATGTCTTGGCTGATGTGAGTGACTGATGAGAAGACAGTTGAGGTGTCTGATGTATAGTGCATGGCTAAGAACAACCCTGCGATGATCTGAAGAATTAGGCATGCACAAAGAAGTGAGCCAAAGTTTCATGTAGAAATGTCAGATGGTGTGGGAAGATCAATGAATGAATAGTTAATAATTGTTAATAGTGAGTGTGTTTTGCGGGTGTTGATCATTAGTGTTCTTACAGTTGAAATACAATGATGATTTTTCATGTCATTAGTCATGGTTATAGTCCATGTGGAAATAATGGCATATGCTTTATTTTTATTAAGTGTTCTTTTAGTTATGGGATTTGTAGGTTTTTCTTCAAAACCTCTCCTATTTATAGGGGTCTAGGGCTAATTATTAGTAGTGCTGTGGGTTCTGGTATTGTGTTGAATTTTGGTGGGGCTTTTTGGGGTTAATGGTCTTTTTGATTTATTTGGGTGGAATGATGGTTGTTTTTGGTTATACTGTGGTGATGGCTATTGAGGAGTATCCTGAGACATGAGGGTCAAGTATTGACCTTTGAGGGGCTTTATTATGAGGCTATTAATAGAGTTGCTGTTGATGGGTGAATAGTTGAGTACAATGGGGTGGTGGTCACAATTGATTTAAATAGTGTAGAGTGTTGAACAATTTTTGAGGGTGAGGGGGCGGGGTTGTTGCTTGAGGATTCTGTAGGTGTCTCTGCCTTGAACAGTTATGGGTATTGATTAGTGATAGTTGCTGTAGTATTTATGCTGCAATTGAAATTATCTGATAATAGATTAGATAATTAAGAGTAGGGTTAGAAAGGATGGAATAAAAAAAGAGAAGGTAGAGTTTAATTAGTCCTTTTTGAGTAGATATAGTAATGGAGGCTCAGACTTTGGTTTGTGAAATGGTCTGTGAGAAAGACTTTTCTAGTCAAATTAGGTCTAGTAGAACTGAAGCCAGATTTTGGCTTGTGAATAGGCTTGAGTAAGGGGTTGTACAGTGAACTGTGGCTGAATAGAAACCTAGTATATTGGAGAAGTTAAATGTCTGTAATGGGTACTTTAGTTTAAGGTTATTAGTTATGAGATTAAGCTCTATTGCTAGTAAGAGGCCTAAGGTGGTCACGCCTAGGGCTGTGAGCTTTAGGTGGAGTGGTGTAGTTGTTTGGGGGGATGAAGCAGGAATAATACTGTTGGTGATGGGGAATCCAGTTGAAGATACTGCCAATTGTTAGGCGCTTGAGTTAATTAGGAAGGGATTATTTTCATTCACAGTGATCAGAGTTGTGAAGAGGGATTGTTCTTTCAGGGTGAAGAAAATAATATGGGCACTATAGATAGCTGTTAAGGAGGTGGCAATAAGAGTAACAGAAAGGGCTCAGTCATGGTGTATGAAGTGCTAGCAGTTTCAATAATAAGGTCTTTGGAGTAAAAGCCTGTGAGGAAAGGCATGCCTGTAAGTGCAAGGCTGCCAATAATAAGGCAGGAGGAAGTGATGGGTAAGGTCTTGAAGAGTTCTCCAATTTTTCGGATGTTTTGTTCATCATTGAGATTATGGATGATGGGCCCTAAACATATAAATAATATAGCTTTAAAAAAAGGCATGGGAAGAGCTGTGAAGGAATGATAGGTGTGGCTGATGAATGCCATTTGTGACTGTTACAAGCCCCAGCTGGCTTGAGGTGGAGAATGCTAGTTTTTTTGTTATCAATTTGTGTTAAGAGCACAGATTGTTGTAAAAAGGTGGTAACAGCCCCTAGACATAATGTAGAGGTTTGACTTGATAGATTATTTTCTACAAAGGGTAGAAGCGGATGAGTGGAAAAACTGCTGCTGTAACTATAGTGCTGGAGTGGGGGAGGGCTGAGATTAGGGTTGAGCCTTCTATGGCAGATGGAAGTCAGGGATGGAGGCCGAATTGAGCTGACTTTCCTGCTGCTGCTAAGAGAAGGCTAATTAATGGAAGGGAGCTGGGGGTGGGGTTTAGAATAAATGCTTGGAAGCGCTCATGTGTTGGAGGATAAGAGGAATCGTGGGTAGCTGAAGTAAGGCCAATATCGCCGACGTGGTTGTACAGAACTGCTTGGAGGTCTGCTGTATTAGCATCTGCTCGACTGTATCATCAGCCAATTGGTAAGAAAGACACAATTCCTACAGCTTCTCATCTGATAAAGAGCTGAAAGAGGTTGTCGGCGGTAACCAGAATTAGTAATGAGATGAAGGAAATAAGTATTTGAAAAACTGATTAATGTTAGGGTCTGAGTTTATGTATCATTTGGAGAATTCTACAATAGATGAGGTAACAGTGCTACTGGGATAAACATTGTGGAGAAGTAGTCTAGTTTGAAGTTTAGTGAGAGTTTAAGAATTTGGATTGTCATTCAATGTCAGTTTGAGAGAATGACTTCTTGGTCTGTATATATAAACATTGTAGGGATAAGGCTAATGAAGAAGGCACATGCAATAGATGTTTTAATGTAATTTGGGTATGAATCTTTTTTGTAGAGGTTGGTTAAGATAGTAATAACCAGTAAGATTAAGGGGATCAGGGCTATTATGGTAGTGGAAAAATACGTGTTTGTTACTTTTATTTGAAGTTGTACCAGTGTTTTTTTCGGTTCCTAAGACCAACAGATAACTCTAATCCTTTAAAAGTTGAGAAAGCCATGTTGTTAGGCACGGAGGCATGGGTTAGCAGTTCTTGCCACTTTCTTGGTAGATAAGAAGTTGTAGGCTTCTATTATTAGATTCAAAATCTAATGTTTTGGTTAAGCTATAGGTATAGTATGCAAATCCCATAATAATTTTAGGGTTTAAGGATAATAGGAAGATAGGTGCAAGATGTATAAATATTAATGTATTTTCTCGTGTAATGGAAGGTTTAATACTGTTAATATGAGAGTGTCCCTCATTGTGTTGTGATTAGCACACATAGGGAGTAAAGGTCTGTAATTAGTATATTAAGCCCCATAAGCATAATAGTGATGTTTGATCAGGAGAATGAAGACATAATCACAAAGAATTCTCCTACTAGATGAATGGTAGCGGGTAAGGCAAGGTTAGTGGGATTTGCTAAGAGGCATCAAGAGGCCGTTAGTGGAAGCAGTGTTTGAAGGCCTTGGGTAAGTCATATGATTCGGCTATGGACTGGTTCGTAGTTGGAATTTGCTGGGCAGAATAGTAAGGATGAAGTGAAACCATGAGCAGTTATAAGGGTGGCTGCACCTGTAAAGCTTCAAGGGGTTTGAATGAGAATAGCCATGATAACAAGTGCTATGTGGCTAACACAGGAGTAGGCAATAAGTGATTTTAGATTGGTTTGTTGCAGACATATGGAGCTTGTTATAACTACCCCTCATAGAGATAGTATGAGGAAGGGGTAGGCTGTATGTTCTGTTAGGGGGTTGAGAATAAGGGTAAACTGTATTATACTGTAGCTGCCTAGTTTTAGGAGTCCTGCTACAAGAATTATTGAGCTGGCAATAGGAGCTTCTGTGTGGGCTTTGGGGAGTCATAGGTAAAGTCTGTATAGTGGTATTTTTACTATAAAACCATAATACATGCTAATCATATAAGATTATTGGATCAGGAGGCTAGTAACTCTTGGGTGGTGAGTATCATTACTAGCATATTTAGTGAAGCTGAGGTATTTTGAGTGTAAACAAGTGTAGCAAGACCCTACTATAAAATAAGAAATATGAGTTTGCACCTCAGTGGGTGATGGTAATTAGGGTAGGAATTAGTGTAGCTTCAAAGAGGGTATAAAATATAATTAGTTCTGTGGCTATGAGTGCTATAATTTTAAAAAGCTTCATGGAAATCAATATAGAAACATAGGGCTTTTTTCATGGAGGTGATTCATTGGACAGGTGGTATTGGCTTGCTAGGAGTATAAGAGATAGTGTATCATGTCATTGGTAACAGTATAATTGTTGGAATGATTTTTAACCTTGAAGCAAATTTAGATTTTGTCTGTAATCTAGGCCGTATGTGTTGGAGGTTGAAACTGGTAAGGCAAGACCCACCGCAGCTTTGCAGGCAGCAATTACTAAGACGATAATGGGTATTATGGATGCTAGAGTGCAATGTGTGTTTAACGTTATAAGAGTATTTATGATAAATATTTATAGTATTATGCCTTCTAGGCATAATATGGATGATAGTAGGTGGAATCTATAGACTATTTTCAGCAGTGATATGGTATATGCTAATACAATATTTGTCTAAATAGAAGGCATTTGGTAAATATGTTCTATCATAATCTAATGAGTTGGAATCATTTATTTAGACTTAAACTATTTACCAATTCAATTCAGTCTAACCCTTTTGGGGTTCATTCATAAGTCAAGCCTAGGATTAAAACGGTAACTAGTATTCACCATTTTAATGGTAAATTAAAGGGGTGTGCTGATTATTAATGTCAGGTTGTTCGTTTTGAAGGGCTCATGGCAAGAGTAGTAGTAAAGCGATTTCTAAGTCAAAGAGGAGAATGTGATGGCTACTAGGAAGAATTTTATGGGGAAGGGGAGGCAGGCAGAGATTATTGGGTCAAATCCACATTCATAGGGGCTGGATTTTTCTATATAATTATTAAGTTGTGGGAGCCAAAATGTAACTATTATTAGTAAGAAGGCCAGTAAGCTGTCGGTTACTAGGGCTAGTGTCAGATTTATTACTGTCTTTTGGATATTACTGAAATTAGTTGATTGGAAGTCAATGATACTGCTTATACTAAAAGAGTAGAATCCTTGTCAGCAGATAGAGACTTACAAGAATAGTCATACTACATTTATGAAGTGTCAATATCAGGCAGTGGCTGCAAAGCCAAACTGTTGGTTGGATGTAAAGTGGAATTTCAATTGGTAGAGGAGGCAGATAGTGAGAAATGTTGATCCAATAATAACATGAAGTCATGTATATGTATTTGAAGTTATGTGTACATATATGTGTGTATGTATATATGTATATACACATGCCACATTTTTTAATCTAATTATCTGTTGATGAACTCTTATGTTGATTTCATGATTTTGCTATTGTGAATATTGATGTGATAAACATAACAGTGCAGGTGTCTTCTTTATATAATTTATTCTCCTTTGCATAGATACCACCTAGTAGTGGGATTGCAGGATCAAATGGTATTTCTAGTTTAGTTCTTGGAGAAATGTCCATACTGTTTTCCATAGAAGTTAAACTAATTTACATTCCCACCAACAGTATATAAGCATTCTCTTTTATCTGCATCCTCGCCAACATTTGTTATTTTTTTACTTATTAATAACATCCATTCTGACTGGTGTGAGATGGCATCTCACCGTGGTTTGGATTTGCGTTTGTCTGATGATTAGTAATGTTGAACATTTTTTCACATGTTTATTGGCCACTTGTATGTCTTCTTTTGAGAACTGTCTGTTCATATCCTTTGCCACTTTTTAATAGGGTTAGTTGTGTGTTTTTTTCTTTCTAAGTTGTATGAGTTCCTTGTAGAGTTTGAATATTATCCCTTTGTTGGATGCACAGTTTGCATATATTTTCTTCCATTTTATAGATTGTCTGTTAATTCTGTTATGATTTCTTTCACTGTGTAAAATGTTTTAATTTATTGTCTTATTTGTCTATTTTTGTGGTATTTGCTTTTGATGTCTTAGTCATAAATTATTTCTGTAGGCCAGTGTCCAGAAGAGTGTTTCCTAGAGTTTCTTCTAGGATTTTTATTGTTTCAGGTCTTATATTTAAGTCTTTAGTCCACATTGAGTTAATTTTTTGTATATGATGAGATGTTTGGGTCCAGTTTCGTTCTCCTTCATGTGGCTATCCTGTTTTTCCTAATACCATTTGTTGGATATGGTATCCTTTCCCCAGAGTAATATTATCCTTGAAATATAATTCTTATACCAGGTAAAAGCTTACTTCCTAGTGTTGCTTTGGAACCATGTATAAACACCAACCTGAGTATTGAGAGAACTGGGCTGTAACCATAAGGTTGCCACAGGACGGCTATGTAATAGACAGCATTTCTAAACTTTGGATATGAGTTCTCTCCTCACTGCTACTAAGAATTCAGTGGTTTCTGTAGTATTTTTCACTTTAAAACATAAAGCATGAGTAGGTTATTATCCTCTTTAAGGCTTTATAATGTATCTAACTAACTCAGACAAAAGTAAATTAGTTTCTTTAGACTCTTAGAAATTGAATCCGTTATTAATAAATTGGATTTGAAAAATTGTACATGGTTTGAGAGAGAACATTGTGAAAATTTAAAAACATTTAGCTGTTCCAACTTAATATGAGAGAACAGTTAGTCCCCCTGCTGCACCTGGGGCTGAGTCTATGCCTTGCATGCAGCACAAGCATAAGCTGTACAAAGAGATGTTCACCTGTCACCCATGGCCACTCTACTATTAGAATGATATAGGATCAGGCTGTTCTCCCGTTCAGAATCCTTTGTTGGATCCTCTTCCCTAACAGCGTTTAACAAACTGTGCTATACATTAGTCTGGTAAGACTTTCTTCCTTATAACAATAAATGCATTTTTCCATCTTCAGATAAGTTTGGGAAATGCTATACTTAATAGCTTCCCTTAGAGAGCCACAATACACACTTAGAGGCTTTGAAAAGTCATGCAATTCAGACACTTGTCTTGTCTTCCCCAAACCTCTTTTCTTTCTTATTATTGAAAATCTGGTAATGTTTCTATATAAAATGCTAGACTTCTTTTTTTAGTAAGTGGCCAAGTGAGCTTGTCTTGGCCAAGAAGATTTAAGCATAGTTGATAGGTAGAGCTTCTGGAAAACATGCCTTTGAAAGGAGGATCCCATCATGTGTTTTCATCCTAGCATGGTCCCTTATACTTATATCATTCTTTCTTCTTATCTGGACGACAGACAAAACACTTAGAATAGTCATCTTGTGACCAGGAGCATGCAACCTGAATTACCACAAGAGAGCAGAAAGGTAGAGGATCCCACATCCTTGCATACCTGTCTAGACCAGAGTTTCTCTACCACTGGACTACTTCATAGGCCAGAAAAAGTAGTCCACTTATTAAAGTCACTAATTTTCAGATGTTCTGTTTGTGACAAAAACATTTTTAAAGGTTACAACAGGAATTTATTACTTTTTAACCCCAAGTAAAATTTTCTGAAAACATTTTCAGCAATGCTGTCTATTTTCATTTTCTATTGCAGCTGTAACAAATTACCAAAAAACATGGAGGCTTAAAATAACAAAAACTGATTATCTTACAGCTCCAGAGGTAAGATGTCTGGCATGGGTCTTATTGGGCTAAAATCCAGCTCTCAGCCAGGCTGTGTTGCTTTTTGGAGGCTCCAGAGAAGCGTTTTTTTTTCTTGTCCTTTCTATTTCCCAGAGGCAACTGGCATTTCTTAACTCATGGCTCCTTCCTCCATCTTCAAAGCCACCAAAAGTGAATCTCTTTCAGGCTTGTTCTGTCCATGTATCTATCTCTCTGAACACAGCTGGGAAAGGCTTTTACTTTTTCAGGTCTCACATAGTTAGGTTAGTTCTCTCCAAATAAGCTAGGATAGTCTCCCCATCTCAAGCCTGGTAAATCTAACCACATCAAAAAATTCCCTTTTGCCATGCACAGTAAAATATTTACAGATTCCAAGGATTTGTAAGTGGACATTCTTGGGGGTCATAACTGCACCATCATATAGGAAGCCTATAGTCCTTAGCAACAGTAATTTATGATCTGATTGTGATGACATTTTACTACTCACCTTTTCCTCCTCACTATACATTTCTGTTTTCTTATCACATAAACCATTATGTCATGATCTAGCCAACTTTACTTTTTGGCTAAATCACAAGTCTACTGCTTACGTTTTCAGGTTCTAGGGAAGCAACAAAATGGTGGTCCACTTACCATATGTCTACATAGTTAAACCCTGTGAGTTCACTATCAAACTGTTAAATAGGTTCTGTCTTTTCACTTTGACAAATATACTTTGAGCATGGTTTTGAAGGTCCAGTCCAAATTTATAATTTCCTTTCTGTATCAGAATTTTATTTCAGAATATGACAGCACAGGGATAAATGACCCCAAACTCTAACCCCTTGTCCAAATGCTACAGCTCACATACCTAAACAACCCGGGTCATATGTCCACAGTCCACTTAAACGCCATGAAATTCCTCATCCTTTGGACATTTGTAGTAGTACAGTTATGAGAATGGTGCTGCAGTCTGCACTTCTAGAGCAGAGGTGGAAAAGAGGGCTATGCATTTTCTGGAGGCAGATAAAAGACTGTTTGTGCAAGAAACTCTGGTGTTCCAGGTATCTGGAGCATGTTCTTGAAGGTTGAGTGTGAGCTCTGTATGGGGAGTGTTATGACCCAAGGAAGAATGAGGATAGGCCCTCTAATGTTCAGGACTTTGGCCACAAGCTCCTCTTTCCCAAGTGTGAGCAAACTAATGCTTATTTGTCTAGTTCAAGAGTCTACTCATTTTCACAATTTCTTAAAAGCCATCTAATTTCTTAAACATTTTGTAAGCATTTTGGTGATTATTCTTTCTCATGCAAGGTATAAAATGTTATTTGTTTTCCAGAAAATAAAAAAAAGCTGCTTTTAATAGTAATAGCACATATATGCCATAGAGCATATATATGACATATGATATGTACAATATAGATGAGCATATAAGTATAATATTAATAGTATAGATAATGATGCCCTAATATTTCTTGAAGGCATCTAAGTGCCATGCCCTGTGCTAATCAATTGATAAATATCTGATGTATTGCTAGAATCACATTTATTGCATTTTGTAATGTATATATGAGTGTCTTTTGAGCACAGGGACTGTGTTCTCTTCTTTATACCTTCAGTAGCTAAAAAGTTCTTAGCACAGAAAAAGCTTTAACGAAATGTTGAAAAATCAGTGCATGGTTGATTGGAGCTGTGTGATTGTCTGATGTCATCATCTCTCCATCTGTGTTATTCCTTTCATTTTCCTGGGAGATGACCAGTTTGATATGTAAAGCTGGCCACAGTGGATTCCTTAAGGACACAGTAAACAGCAGTAAACTGCAGATACTTTTCTCACTTAAGTTTTTTACTTGTGCACCTTTAAAGATAATATTAAAGACATGGAATTTAGACATAGGATAAGAAAAGTGAAAGGCTTCAACAGAACAGACACCATTGAAAATATTAGTAACGTAACTACTTTTTCCAGCCATCAGGTTGACAGGATATCTTTTGCATGCTCAACTAAGTGTTGCCATACATGAGGGCCAAAATTGCAGAGAGTTAAAATGCAATAGGATAATCACCTATCAAAGATTCCAAAAGTTATCCTTTAAAAATATTGAATACATAATAATTTGTCCATTTGCTGATGTGTCTATGGGATGATTAGCATTCACCTTCACTGTGAGAAAATGTTATACCGTTATCTCCTTTAGGCTTAACAAAGATTCTTCTGATTCACTTGTTCTAATGAGTTAATGATACTTTGAAAATAAAATATAGTTCACTTTTTTATTAATGTATACAAATATCTTTTGAAGATAAAAATCAGCATTATGTATTCAGTTAATATAAATAATGTGTCAGTTTAGAATAAACTAAATAGATCAATTTAAATATTGCTAAGTAATTTTTTAAATAAAGGTTTCAGGAAAAAAAATCTTTCTCCAAGGACTTTAATCAAATGTGTTTATCTCAGTTTTCTTAATTATATATACTCATACATAAATGAAAAAGAATAGTAAATACTCGATTGATACAAACTTACTTTCCTTTATTTAGAAAGTAATGTTTTTGTTCTGTACACTAAATTGTCAATTAAAAGGTCTGGGGTAGATAGAATCTGAGAAACTGAAGCAAACTATGATTTAATCTGACATCTATTCACAAAGAGATTATAAATGGAATTAGCTTAAATAAGATATATATTAAAACATTTTTTGACAATAGAAACAATAAATAAGTAAAATAATTACCCAAATAAATTAGAAATCCTTTCTTCCTGTCCCAAAGGGGAAATATGGCTCCCAACTTTTATATAAATTTTACTTACAGTTGACAGTTGAGGTTTTTATCTAATAATCACCTTAATGTTCCAGTAGAATAAGGAGTTTCTAAATTCAGACAGACCTGGTTGAACCTCCACTTCACCACATTTGACCAGCCAATTGCCCTCTCTTATCTTACATATGGATGTCTTTCAAATGCAGATAATACTTAACTCTCAGGGTTGTTGAAAGTATTACATGAAATAATTCAGGTAATGAGACTGGAATACTCCCAGGCACAAAGAAAATGAGGATATTGTTAAAATATTTTCTACTGACTTTGCATAGGTATCCTACAATGAATTAAATTTAAAAATGCAGATAAAAGATGCCAAGTATCAAGTTTGAGAACCAAAATATAGGCTAATCTCTAAACTAGACATGAAGGAAAGGTCTAGCATGGATGTTTGCTTTGCACACAACATTGTTGATTAGGAAAAGAAAAAAAAATCACGTGAAGGTCATTCAAATATTATTTCCTTGATAATTTACCCACATACACAATCTCAGGCAACTAAATGCATTTTCCCTCTTCTTTATCTTTCATTTTGTTAACATACTGGGCACCTACTATGAGTTAGCAACAGTGGAGGTGTTGGGCATTTAACAACAGTGAAGTAAATAATGATTTCTAATCACCCAGAGTTTGAAGTCAGTAGGGATATAGGTGATTTTGGTTTATAGAACATTTCAACCAAATATGATAAACATGGTTATGGAGAACTAAGATAGTGTTCTCCGAAAAAAATGTAGTCTTAGATCAGACTTTATGGCTGAATCAGGCAGGTAAAGTGATGGAAGGAGTCAGGAGTCAGAATGAAGAAACATCCTGGACTGTGATTCAGTCCAGAAGAAAGTGATATTTGGCCTATTTGAAGAATTTAATTAACAAACAAAATCTCTAAATCTAAATAGAACATAGAAAAGTAACAACTAGCAAGAGATCAAACAAACAAAAAGCACCCAAGCAATCAAAAAACCAGATCCATAAAAAGCTTGTTAATCTTGCGAGGAGCTTGGACTGTATACTCAAGCAATGAGGAAACTCTCTCAACATCTATTCTTGTAATCCCACATTAATTACGTATTTATCATATTCTATTTTGTGTAACAGATACCTCTCCTATGTATTATATACTCTCCATATATAGTAGGGTCCATATCTAATTCATCACTGCATTCATTCAGCATAATACAAGAAATCATATGCACAACATTTCTCAATTTACAATTGTTCTTTGCAGGTGTTAGCTCATTAAATCTTCATAATGGCGTTTTGGGAAAAGCCTTCCTCATTACTTCCTATTTGCCAAAAAGATACTTAAGTTACAGAAAGATAGAATGACTAGTAGTAAATGGAAAATCCAGGATGTGAACACAGGACTTCTGGATCCTGAACTTCCTGTCTAATAGAATGCTAGTCAATGACAGAAATGCTCTATCTTCATTATCATAGAATGTCGCCACTAGCGCATATGGTCATTGAGCACTTTAAATGTGGGTAATGCAACTGAGGAATGGAATTTTACATTTACTTTACTTGAATTAATTTAAATTTAAAAGCCATCTGTAGCTAGTAGCTACTATATTGGACAATGAACCTCCATATTATGACTTTTCATCACAGCTGCTTAAGAAATGTGTGCCAAATAAGCATATGAGTAGTTTAGGGGATTATTGCATTGTTCGTACATGATTTCGGATTCTATATTAGATATACTTTTGAAATGTTTTGTTCATAGACCTGAATTAAATCAAAATCATAATATTTTACTGTTCTGACACATTTTGCCTAAAAAAGTTCTATAAATTTTACATTCCTCCTGAGAATATACAATTTTTAAGCCTTTAAAGTGTTGTAACATTAAATTAATATGTTTGATCTGTTTATATTATATTACCATAGGTAATATTATTCACATTTGTAATTAATTCTTTAATTGTTAATTTTAAAAAATTAATTGAATAACATTTAAAATTAATTGTTAAAATAGTTTTTCTATGAATTATAATACAGTTTTCCTCTAAGTCAGAATATCATACTCTCCAACCATTCTTTATAAAGCAATTAAATAAATGCATCCTAAATATATTAGTTCGCTAGGGCTGCCATAACAAAATACCAAGACAGGGTGACTTAAACAACAGAAATGTATTACGTCAGTTCTGGAGGCTGGGAGGCCAAGATCAAGGTGTTGGCAGGGTTGGCTTCCTCTGAGGCATCTCTCCTTGGCTTGCAGATGGCTGCCTTCTTGCTGCCTCTTTACAAGGTCCTTCCTTTATACAGGTGTCCCGGTATGACCTAATTTCTTATAAGGCCATCAGAATGTAAGAAGAGCTGACCCTAATGGCCTCATTTTACCTTAATTATCTCTTTAAAATCCCCATCTCCAAATATAACCACATTCTGAGCTACTGGTTATTGGTGCTTCAAAATATGAATTTTGGAGGCCACAGTATCACCCATAACACCATTCTTCCAAATCCTCTGTCTCTTTGTCTGTTTTTCACAGGAACTCTTGAAGAGTATTCTGAGAAACAAAAGTGAAGAGCATTAAATCATTTTTATAACTATTATGTTCTTTTTAAGTGTATAGTCTGAATATACGAGATGCTTGATTCAGGCAAAACACTTATCTTCATTTTTTTATAACACAGAAAATTAGTGGAAAATGCCAAAGGCCAATCATTAATTTCCAACAAGCATTTTAATGCATAATGCCCTATAATTTTTATTAGGACTTTAAAATGTTAATTATTTTATGATCTATAATAAAAACATAATTGTTTTTAGAGTTAATCCTTCAGGCTAAAAATTTTACAGTGTATTTATTTCTTTAAATGTACTTCTGATTTGAATGTTTGTTTCCTTAGGATAAGTTTTAACCTATGAAATAATGAGAACTTGCTTTGTATGGCAGCAGTATCCATTTTTTTCTTGATGACAATTTAGAATAAAAGATTCCTTTTGATAAGTAAAAGTAAAATACCATTAAAGATTAAACTTATATTATACAACCCTGAATTTTATCAGTACCCAGAACTAAATGACTAAATTCATAATATGCTAATGTGAAGAATAATAATCACATATTGTTGAGCTCTTTAATGGCCTTCATCTTCAAAAGGAGAGGCCATGTGAAAACAGTCCCAGTTGCAGTGAGAGAGAATTGTGCTTTTATCATTTCCTAGCTGAGTGCTCCTCAGCAAGTTATTCAATATCTCTCAGCCTGGATTTTCATTTGTCCATGAAACCCAGACACTAGCCTTCCTATCTGTTTCTTTCATCTCACAGTGATGACTTTAAGTTATTCTCAGAGGTGATCTTTTTCAGGATATTGCCACCCATATCAATTTGAGTATTTCCTGGTGGATAGAAGAAGGCCATTTTATATTTATTTTATTTTTTAAATTTATTTATTATACTTTAAGTTCTGTGGTGCGTGTGCAGATTGTGCAGGTTTGTTAAATGGGTATACACCTACCATGGTGGTGGTTTGCTGCATTCATCGCCTCTTCATCTACATTAGGCATTTCTCCTAATGCTATCTCTCCCCAGTCCCTGCACTCCCTGCTATTCCTCCCTTGACCCCAAGCCCCCAAGGCACTGGTGTGTGATGTTCCCCTCCTTGTGTCCATGGGTTCTTATTGTTCAACACCCACTGGTCAGTGAAAACATGTGATGTTTGGTTTTCTGTTCTTGTTTCAGTTTGCTAAGAATGATGGTTTCCAGATTCATCCATGTCCCTGCCAAGGACATGAACTCATCCTTTTTTATTGCTACATAATATTTCATGGTATATATATGCCACATTTTCTTTATCCAGTCTATCATTGATGGACATTTGGGTTGGTTCCAAGTCTGCTACTGTGAACAGTGCCACAATAAACATACGTGTGCATGTGTCTTTATAATAGAATGATTTATAATCCTTTGGGTATATACCCAATAATGGGATTAATGGGTCAAATGATATTTCTATTTATAGATCCTTGAGGAATTGCCACACTGTTTCCCACAATAATTGAACTAATTTATACTCCCACCAACAGTGTAAAAGTGTTCCTATTTCTCCACATCCTCTCCAGCATCCGTTGTCTCCTGATTTTTAAATGATTGCCATTCTAACTGGCATGAGGTGGTATCTCAATGTGGTTTTGATTTGCATTTTTCTAATGATCAGTGATGATGAGCTTTTTTTCATATGTTTGTTGGCTGAATAAATGTCTTCTTTTGAAAAGTTCTGTTCATGTCCTTTGCCCACTTTTTGATAGGGTCGTTTGTTTTTTTCTTGTAAATTTGTTTAAGTTCTTTATAGATTCTGAATATTAGCCCTTTGTCAGATGGGTAGATTGCAAAACTTTTCTCCCATTCTGTAGGTTGCCTGTTCACTCTGATGATAGTTTCTGTTGCTGTGCAGAAGCTCTTTAGTTTAATTAGATCCCATTTGTCTATTTTGGCTTTTGTTGCCATCGCTTTTGGTGTTTTAGTCATGAAGCACTTGCCCATGCCTATGTCCTGAGTGGTGTTGCCTAGGTTTTCTTCTAGAGTTTTTATGGTGTTAGGCCTCATGTTTAAATCTTTAATCTATCTTGAGTTAATTTTTGTGTAAGGTGTAAGGAAGGGATCCAATTTCAGATTTCTGCATATGGCTAGCCAGTTTTTCAAACACCGTTTATTAAATAGGGAATCCTTACCAACTTTACCTTTTATAATTGAAAATATTACTTAAAGATAAAATTGTTACTTTATCAATCACTTTAAAAGTAGACAGCCCAAGTTAAACAATATATAGCATTAGTATCAATATTAATATCAAATTTTGGAAATGTAAAATATGTTTATTCAATAAGTAATGTTAAGTTCTTAACATTATTATTTTACAATGTTCTTATCTAAACCTTAGATAATTGGAAAATCAGAGTCTCTTGGGATACTGTGAATGGAGGGCTCAGTAAACACCTTTGCTAATTCTGTAGTTCCATTGCAGAGATTGGTGTAAAGGTAGTTACGTTTTATGCCATCAAAAGTAATGGCAAAAACTACAATAACTTTTCCACCAACCTATACACAAAGATAAGGCTTTGGTGACCCTGCAATATGGGAAGGCCCTTTATTTCCCTTGAATCCTCAAACTACCTGAGAGTGCTCCTTTTCTTTTTCTTTTTTTGTCACACTTCTACTTTTCCTTCTTTCCAGTACCTAGATCCTTTTTAAATCTAAATAAACCTCTCTCTTTACTCTTCCCGGCTTATCTTTCCCTAACCTATATTGTCATGGAAACTTTGCGCTCAGATGTGAGTGACAGCTTCTAATGCTGAAGAGATGCTAACAGGGAAGACTTGGTAACTTATGATACCCTGCTATTATTCTTATTTTCTTTGTAATTTTGGGTCATTCTCGGAGAACTAGAAATAATATATGCTCTACGTTTTAGTGGAGTGTGAGTTTAACTCCTGCCAGTAGTTCTACAACACTTAATAGTGAAGATTTATACCCACATTCTTAACTTAATTTGGAAACAGTTATGCACAAAGTGTCTGTCTCCTTCTAAGACCCAAGTAACATAGAAACAAAGACCAACAATAACAAAAACTTCTTATGTTAAGAATATGTTGGCCATGGTTGTGCCCATGTTCTTTCTGATTCTTATTTTGCTTTGGATTTGGTTTCTCTGCTTGTATATTTCTTATACCAACTTTACTTTTCATAATGGGAGATACCATTTAAATATAGATTTTTCACTTTATCATTTTAAAGGTAGACTGCCCCCGTTAAAATATGTATATAATTAGTATCCATATTAATATCAAATGATGAAATAAAATGTTACAGTATGTGTGGAAAAGATTTAAATGGAAAATTCAGGATGATTTTCTTAACAATAGAAAGATCATTTTACTTGCATTCATACTGAATGTTTTCATTGCATTTACTTACAAACACCATCTATGACGTAGGAAGAGAAAAGAAGTCTAGTTCAAGCCTAATCTTAATGTCTTGAACTAATGATTATGTTATCATTAGCAATAGCAATCATGCAATAGCAATTCATGTCAGGCTGCGTATCAGCAACAGCAACACATGATCATTAGGAAAGGCCCAATCTGTAATAATGGTGGCTCCCACTTATTGGCTGCCTCCCATGTACTAGGAAATATGCTAAGGGTGGCAATTGTATTACAGGAAATACAATTCTTCCCAAGAGGTTCAAATTAATCAGCTTTAATGAATGGATTTTAATAAATTTATAGGAGTGATAGTATAGTTAAGCGGAAAAAACAAGGAATGGTGAGGCACCCAGAAACTATTAATATTAAGAAGGTTTTTCTCCTTAACATTTTGACAGTTCTTAACAGTTCTTGAACAGTTTTTAACAGTTTGAGGGACACACAAAAAAGAGAGTATTAAGCTTCTCTGAGAGTTTAAACCACTACAGTTGAGCTCTAGTTTTGAGTCTCTTGCTCTCCCTACTATATCCCCATGCCTATCTTATGGATTTATCATCTCTTATCTCTTAACTAAAATTATATTGATTTATGTATCTCTGCTATTTTTTTCATAAGACTGCAGCACAGAGACTGTTTGATGCTTATTTTTAAATCCCTTACAGCTCTCAGCCTGAGTTTTGCACTATGGCAGAGGCACAATATTTAACTAAAGAATGAATAAATATATTATTTAATTCTCAGAGTTTTAAGGTATAATTTAAATGCTCCTAGTACAAGAAAATTTGTGTAGTAATCTCTACTGACACTCTTCTGTAAAGAAGAATGTGTCATAAAGTAGTGTTTCTATTTCAAATTTTCAAAGTGGAAAGCTTTAGAATTTGATAAAGGAAAATACACTTCTGGTGTGTATAAAATAATCTGAAAAAGCAGTCCTTTAATGGCTTTAATCTTTTCATAAGTGTTCAGATATGGCTTTCAGAAACACTTTTTCTTCAGATATGCAGTTTCAATCATTATATAAATTTATTGTTTTAAATTATTTTTTTAAATTAATAATTTTATAATTATTGGGACATTTTTATAATATAATTTTAAATAATAATGACATTTAATTTTAAATTAATAATGAGAACATTTCTCAGTTACCAAATGATCACTGTTTTGTCCAACTAGAAAGCTTATTTTGGTTTCTACAATTTAAATCATTGTTATGTGTAAAGGAAATAGAGATGGGTGAAAGACAGAATTATTATCTCTTTGGAGATAATTATTATTTCTGTCTCTTTGGAGACAGAATTATTATCTCTTTTCCTCATGTCTAAGGAAACAAAATAAACATGTACAAAAGTGAATATTAAATATGATGTCAGGGATTTTTATGTGATATGAAAATAAGCAGAGTGAGAGGTAGAAGGAATGATGTGAGATGCTATTTTAAATAGGGTGGTTATCGGAGGCCTCTTTTGGGAGGAGACATTCTGAGACCTTAATAAGGTGAAACAAAGAGCTGAATAGATTTCTGATCAACAAATGTACCAGGTAAGGAAATGGCACAGTATTTAATATACATAAAATATATGGAAAAAAGGCTTACTTTGAGAATTAAATATAAGTCAATGAATTAAAAAATGTTTTTGTCCGTAATAATATACAAACTCATCATAATGTGTATTAGATTCTTAAAGCTGCTAAAGCAAATAATGACAAACTAGGTGGCCTAAAAATAACAGAAATGTATTCTCTTACAATTCTGGAAGCTTGAAGTCTGAAATCCAGGTGTCAACATGCCCATGTTCCCTCCAAAGCCTAGAGAAGAATTTTTTTTCTTTTACCTTTTCCTAGCTTATGGTGAGAAATAAGCTAGGCAATCTTTGGTTGTTCACACCTTGCAGCTGCATAATTTTAATCTCTCTCTTCATTGGCATAGGACATTCTCCTTGTGTGTGTCTGTCTTTCTATGGCCTTCTTCTTATAAGGATACCTATCGAATTAGATGAAGACACAAGCACACACATTAGCCTAGGCCTTCATAGGACCAGTATCATCAATATCATTATCTTCAACCTCCACATCTTGTCTCATTAGGAGGTCTTTAGTGGCACAAACATGTATAGAGCTGTCATCTCCTGTGGTAACAAGGCCTTCTTCTGGAATACTTTCTGAAGGACCTGGCTAAGGCTGTTTTACAGTTAACTTTATTATATAAGTAAAATGAATAAACCCTAAGTAAATGACAAAAAGTATAGCACAATAAAGGCATAAACCAGTAACATGGTCATTTATGATTATTATAAAGGATTATCTTCTCTATATAATTGTAGGTGCTAGACTTTTATATGCCTGGCAGCACATTAGCTTTGTTTACACCAGCATCATCACAAATGTATGAGTAAAGTTTTACGTTTTGCCAGAAAGTCACTAGGCCAAAGAAATTTTCAGCTCCATTATATTCTTATGGGATTCTGCCTTTGATTGAAATATTGTTATGTGTGCAAGACTGTAGTTTAACATATCTATTTTTTTTGGTGGGAGGAACACAATTCAATAGATAGCATAGTTTTACTATTGTAAAGTATTTCTTTCTTTTGATAGTTTTATGGGAGGGTAATCAGAACAGTCTGGAATAGATGACCAAGGAGACTAATGACTCTTTTTCCTTCTGGGGACAATATTTTCATAGCGTGTCTGAGGTAAAGAGCAGAGTTCTGAAGAGGCCAAATAAGCCCTGTTCTTTGAGTGTTTTTAGTAAAGTTTTAGAGTTACTACTCGTTGTGGGATATTTTTTAAAAGAACAGATACTTAAATTTTGGCTGCTAGATCATTAGAAGCATGCCACAGGAAATTTTTAAAAAATTGAAGTACAAAGATTAGCCATAGTAAGTTGAAAGAAATATTCGACTTATGCTTGAAGTCAAAGCTGAAGTTAAATGACTGAGAACGACGAAAACTGAGAACAATATTAAACTCTGCCTACAGCATTTCCCGCTTCAAAAACACTCCCGTGAACTATCTATCACTCTTTTTAAGGCTACACTGTTTTAATTAGAATTAAAAGCTAAATTTTTAGCTATAAGTTTGATTTTTTTCTTCTATTTTATCCCTTTTGAGTGTATGCATATGTGTGTGCACATGTGTGTGTGTGTGTGTTTGTGTGTGTGTCCCAAACAGGGTAAGGTGAACAAGCATCCAAATTACTTTATTAAACCAAGCCCATTGCAATATTGAATCTAGCATGGAGGAAAAGGCAGGATATTTGAAACCAGAATATATTAATCTGTTCTACCACTAAACCTCTGCCTGTTAGAAAAGTTAGCTTATCTGTCAAGGTTCGTAGGAAGATTAAGATAACATATACAAAGCACCTTTTCCTGGACCTCATATATCTTGGGTTGTCATTAATATTTATTATTTATCCTTCTAGTGGTAGTTTACCCTAATTATCATGAAACTGCCAAGGAGAAAAAGACTTTTTCAAACTAATCCAATTAAATAGTATAAAAAACTAAATTTAAGCTCTCTTCGTTTCCTCCATAACACCTAGAAAAATTTTCTAGATATGTGACAATTATGTGTTGAAAGACTGAATGCTTATAACAGAGCCTGATCTCAGCAGAACTGGTTCCCAGCAGTTAACAAGTCTTCCCAGCAACTCACGAGAATCTCTCCACTGTGGCCCAGCTGGTAAGTTATTTTTCCACCTTGTCATCTGTATGGTTCGTTGTTGCTCTCCTGCAATTAACTCTCCACACAGTAGTAAAGGTGGCATATTTATATCTATAAGAAGAACATTCCTGGCAAAGGGTACTGAGATGCAAAGGCCAGAGGTGCAAGCTTGTGTATCATGTTGAACTAGTTGAGATGTAGTAGAAAAAAGTTTTATCAGAGAGGTAAAGGTGTGGGAGAGATTGCTGGGTTGTACAGGACATTATGACAACTTTGTATTTTATTCCAAGTGACATGGAGAGACTCTGGAGGATATTGAAACTCTGAGTGAATGACATGACAAATGTTTTTAGTTTGCAAAATGGTTCTTTCTCATCATGACAAATATCTCCTGAATACCTGAATACTATTAATAGAGTTTGTTTTAAATTATTTCTTCCTCTCATCAAATTTCAAACTATCTTCCCCCTCTTATCCAGTATTCAGGCAATATAACACATTGAATCCATGTATTTGCTACGGAAACTAGATAAATTATCTTGAGTAGATGTATGCATGCAAAGTACCTAAGGGTTAGCAGGCTGCTATCACCACTTTGTCTTTTCTAAGATCAACATGCCAAGGGATAAGAAGCTATACTTTAAAGAGCTTTTATTTCCAATTGCTATGTTCTCTGTAAAAATGATACCAATCTTTGAAGTTACAAATGATTGACATTACTCTTTATAGCACTCTTTGGTGAAAGATTGAGAGGACTCCGGTATGTAGAAAATGCCTATTGTGTCTGATTTTCTCCTGCTTATCTCACTGAGAATGGAGGCTTTCAAATAAAGAATAGTTTTATGTCTTTCTCAGTAGAAGCTGAGTGATAAGATCAAAAGAATCTTATCATTCTTCTGATGTTAACATTTTACTCTTAAACAACTATTTGCTTTTCTCTGCAATATTCAGAACATTCTGAATTTAAGCTAATATTTAAGTAAAGACAAACAACCACAATATCAGGATATGAAACACTTGGCATTTTGTGCATAAGGGAGAGATGTGTAGATTTGGGAGATAGATTTGTGTTTGAAAGCTTGCTTCCTCATTTACTTTGTCAGAATGAACAAGATACTCTCATTTCCTGAGTTTCTTCATCTAGAATCAAGGCCAAATAGTATTTTTTGAATTAATGACATAATGTGAGTAAAGCACTAGATGAAACCCCCAGTACACAGGTTTCTAGTCATTGCTTACCTGCTCTTTTTGTAATTAGTGATGATGTTGGCCCAACTTTCCTCACCCAGAGATCTCATCTTGATGCATTTATTTGTATTGAAGTATCTGAAAACCTAAATATCCTTCCAAAATTACTATGTCATGTATAAGGCAGGCTATGATCATAATATAATTGAAACATATACAAAATGATGTGTGAGCACAGAAGAAAAGGTGAGAAATTCAGCTAGAGTTGAACTAACATGTATACCAAGTAATTGAAGGACTTTAAACAAGTGCCTTGGTTCATCAAATAAGGATAATAGTAATGATGTCTGCTTCTCAATGTTTTATGTCTGAAATGAGATAATGCAAATAAAATCTTTTTTAGAAGTGATTGCTACACAATGAGTGCTGAATAATTAAAAGCTACTTGTATCTGTGAGGTTTCTCATGGGTTGTCTGGGCTTCATAGTAGTAACCTGCAGTGGAAACTGCTTAAGGTTGTCTCATGGAAGATGCTACTTGGGGCTCTTTCTTCAAAATACAAGAGTAAAAGAAGTTTAATCTTTGTTTTACTTTCCTGTTAACTTTCCTTCTTTCTTTCTTTTTTCTTTTTTTAAGCAGAGTCTTACTCTGTCGCCAGGCTGGAGTTCAGTGGCACAATCTTGTTCACTGCAACCTCTACCTCCTGGGTTCAAGCTATTCTCCTGCCTCAGCCTCCTGAGTAGCTGAGACTTCAGGTGTGCACCACCACATCCAGCTAATTTTTCTATTTTCAGTAGAGATGGGGTTTCACCATGTTGGCCAGGTTGGTTTTGAATTCCTGACCTCAGGTGATCCACCCACCTCAGCTCCCAAAGTGCTTGCATTAGAGGTTTGAGCCACCACGCCTGGATGTAACTTCCATTTAATCTATTCTTTAATCCTATCTGGAGTCATCTTTTTACTTCAACAAAAATTAACGTTTTGAACCCGAGGGCTATTATATTCTAAACCTTCACACAACAGAATCTTTGTTAACATTACATATAGAGATTCCAAAAGGGAAAATTGGGTTAAGTGAAATACAGATACTCTCTAAACATTAAAAAAAATGCCCTTTTAATAATTACTGAAGCTAAATATATGAGAGATTAAACATTCATGGCAAGCAGCATTTGGATAATGACATAAAATTTATTCATATGGTCAAATTATTTGATTATGTATCCTATAGTGCTTCTATTTTCAATTTATTTTTAAAAAGGTATAACTGCTGAATAAAAAAGCAAGACACAATGGTATACTATCTTGAAGAGACACATCTAACATGTAATCACACCCATAGGCTCAAAATAAAGGATGGAGGAAAATCTACAAAGCAAATGGAAAACAGAAGAGAACAGGGGTTACAATCTTAATTTCAGATGAAACAAATGTTAACCAAAGAAAGACGTTACATAATGGTAAAGGGTTCAATTCAACATGAGGACTTAACTGTCATAAATATATATGCACTCAACACAGGAGTACTCAGATTCATAAAGCGAGTTCTCAGAGACTTACAAACAGACATAGACTTCCACACAATAATAGTGGTAGACTTCAACACTCCACTGAGAGTATTAGAAAGATCACTGAGGCAGAAAATTAACAATGATAGTTAGGATCTGAACTCAACACTGATCCAAATGGATCTGATAAAACTCTGCAGAATTTTTCACCCCAAAATAACAGAATACACATTCTTCTCATTACTACATAGCACATACTCTAAAATCAACCACATAATTGAACATAAAACAATCTCAGCAAATGCAAAAGAATGAAGTCATACCAAACACACTCTCAGAATACAGCACAATATAAATAGAAGTCAAGACTAAAATTACTCAAAACCACACAATTATTTGTAAATTAAACAACATGCTCCTGAATGACTTTTAGGTAAATAGTAAAATTAAAGCAGAAATCAAAAAGTTCTTTGAAACGAATGAGAACAAAGACAAAGATATAAAGTACCAGAATTTCTAGAACACAGCTTAGGCAGTGTTCAAAAGGAAATTTTTATCACTAAATGTCCACATAAAAAAAAGAAAGATCTCAAATTAACAACCTAAAATCACAACTGTAAATATTAGAAAAGCAAGAGCAAGTCAACCCAAAGCCAACAGAAGACAAGAAATAACCAAAATCAGAGCTGAACTGAAGGAAATAAGACATGAGAAACCACTCAAAAGATCATTGAATCCAGGAGTTGGTCATTTGAAAGAAGTAATAAGACAGATAGGCTGCTAGCTAGAATAATAATGAAGAAAAGAGAGAGGACCCAAATAAAAACAATTAGAAATTACAAAGGGTATGTTACCACTGACCTCATGTAAATAAAGATAACAATCAGAAACTACTATGAACATCTCTATACACGCAAACTAGAAAACCTAAAAGTGATGAATAAATTTCTGGACACATATACCCCTAAGACTGAACCAGGAAGAAATTGTTTCCCTGAACAGACTAATAATAAGCTTCAAAACTCAATCAGTAATAAATAGCATACCAACCATAAAGAGCCCAGGACCTGATGGATTCACAGCCAAACTCTACCAGATGTACAAAGAAGAGCTGGTAGCATTCCTACTGAAACTATTCCAAAAAATTAAGGAGAAGTGTCTTTTCTCCAACTTATTCTATGAGGCCAGTATCATTTGGATACCAAAATCTTGCAGACACAATAGAAAATAAAAACTTCAGGCCAATATCCTTGATGAACATCAATGCAAAAATTTTCAACAAAATATTTACAAAGTGAATCCAGCAGCACTTCAAAAAGCTTATCCACCACAATCAATCAATTCATCCCCAGTATGCAAGGTTGGTTCAACATTTGCAAGTCAATAAACATGATTCATTGCATAAACATAAGATGAAAAAAATCACATGATTAGCTCAATAGATGCATAAAAAGCTTTCATTAAAATTTAAAATACCATTATGTTAAAAAATATACAAACTAAGTATTGAAGAAACACATCTGAAAATAATGAGCCATCTATGTCAAAATGACAGCCAACATCATACTGAATGGGCAAAAGCTGTAAGCATTCCCCTTAAAAACTGGCACAAGACAAGGATACCCACTCTTACCACTTTTATTCAACTTAGTATTAGAAGTCTGGAACAGAGCAATCAAGCAAGATAAATAAATAGAGGGCATCCAAATAACAGGATAGGAAGTCAAACTACTCCTGTTTACAAATGGCGTGATTCTATATCCAGAAAATCTGTTCATCTTGGTCCAAAGCTCCTTTAGCTGATAAACAACTTCATCAGTTTCAGCATAGAAAATCAATGTAAAAAATCACTAGCATTTCTATACACCAACGACAGCCAAGCAGAGAGCCAAAATCATGAAGGCAATCCCATTCACAATTCCCCAAAAAAGAATAAAATATCTAGGAATACAACTTGCCAGGGAGGTAAAAGATTTCTACAGTGAGAATTGCAAAACACTGCTCAAAGAAATCAGAACAGATACAAACAAGTGAAAAAACATCCCACGCTCATGGAGAGAAGGAATCAATATAATTAAAATGGTCATTCTGCCCAAAGCAATCTATAGATTCAATGCTATTCCTATCAAACTACCAATGACATTCTTCAGAGGACTGGAAAAAAAACTATTTTAAAATTTGTATGTAACCAAAAATGAGCCCAAATATCCAAGGCAATCCTAAGCAAAAAGAACAAAGCTGGAGGTATCATTTTACCTAACTTCAAACTGTAGTACAGGGCTACAGTAAAAACAAAACAAAACAAAACAAAACAGTATGATGCTGGCGTAGAAGCAGACACACAGACCAACTGAACAGAATAGAGAGCCCAGAAATAAGGCTACACACCTGCAATCATCTGATCTTTCACAAAGCTGACAAAAACAAGCAATAGGGAAAGTCCACCCTATTCAATAGATGATGTTGAGTTAACTGTGTAGCCATATGCAGAAGATTTAAGCTGGATCTCTTTGTTACACAATATACAAAAGTCAACTCAAGATCAATTAAGACTTAAATATACAACCAAAAATTTATGAAAACCCTAAAAGATAACCTAGGAAATACCATTCTGGACATAGGAACCAGCAAAGATTTCATGACAAAGACACCAAAAGCTATCACAACAAAAGCAAAGATTGACACATGGAATCTAATTAAATGTAAGAGCATCTGCACGGCAAAAGAAACTATCAACAGACTAAACAGCCTCCAGAATGGTATAAATTATTTGCAACTATGCATCGGACAAAGGTCTAATATCCAGCATCTATAAAGAACTTAAACAAAATTTACAAGAGAAAAATCAAACATCCCTATTAAAAAGTGGGCAAAGGACATGAAAAGATACTTTTCAATAGAAGACATACATGCAGCTGACAAGTATATAAAAAAAATCCCATTATTACTAATAATTAGAGAAATGCAAATCAAAACAACAATGAGGTACCATCTCACTAGTCAGAATGACTATCACTAAAAAATAAAAATAAAAATAAAAAATAACAGATCCTAGTGAAGTTTCAGAGAAAAGGGAACACTTATACACTGTTGGTGAAACTGTAAATTAGTTCAACCATTGTGGAAAGCAGTATGGCGATTCCTCCAAGAGCTAAAAGCAGAACTGTCATTCAACCCAGCAATCCCATTACTGGTATACACCCCAAGGAATATAGATAATTCTACCACAAAGATACATACACACAGATGTTCATTACAATACTATTTACAATAGCAAAGACATGAAATCAACCTAAATGCCTATCAATGACAGATTGGATAGAGAAAATGTGATACATACACATCATGGAATGCTATGCAGCCATAAAAAATAAACAACAAGCTTATGTCTTTTGTGGGAACATAGATGGAGCTGGAGGCTGTTATCCTTAATAAACTAATGCAGGAAGAGCAACTCAAATACTACATGTTCTCACATACAACTGAAAGCTAAATGATGAGAACTCATAAACACAAAGAAGGGAACAACAGACACTGGGTTCTACTTGAGAAGAGAGGCTGGGAGGAAGGAGAGGAGTAGAAAAGATGACTATTGGGTACTGGGATTAATACCTGGATGATGAAATAATCCGTATAACAAATCCCCGTGACACAAGTTTACCTATGTAACAAACCTTCACATGTACTCCTGAACCTAAAATAGAAGTTAAAACACATACAGCGCAATTGCATTGCTACACCATAGCACCGTAACATAAGGCTTGAATCAGAGTCACAGAATGCAAACTCTAGAAGGTATAATTCTTTACAATGTAGTGGAAAGCATAGAATGACAGTAAACTCCAAGTCAGAAGGTATGAACGTGAATTCTAGCTCAAAAACTTTTACTCACTTTGTGATGTTGGGTGAGTTAACATTTCTGGATATTTATTTACCTATGTAAAATCTGAGGATAATAACAGCTACCAGGATGTGTTATTATGAAAGATAAAATAAAATCTGATATCTTTGGCATAAACAAAAATTCCCAAAAGTTATTTGCACTCCAGCCGGATTGTGCCAGTGATTCTTATATATCCTTGAACCAAGATTCAAGTTTTAACTGAAAACTTAAGAGACTGAATTAGATCTTGGTCCTCAACCTCTAGCATATAAGAAAAAAAAAATTGGGAGCATGTTTTAAATACAGGTTTTCAAGTATGATTGTCAGAGCTCTGAGTCACTGAGTCCTTATGCCCAGTGTATGTCCTGGGAATCCATCTTTGACAAGCTCTTTAGGGGAGAATTCTCCTAAAGGTGGACAATAGATCATGCTTTATCAACTTCTTGATTAAATTATCTCTAAGATCCCTTCTGTTTCTAAAAGATATGAGTGTGTAAATATATATTTTAAAAGTATTAGTTCACATTATTACATTTTCAGTGTTAATATAATTATAAAATATGAGCTATATTAAAATGTTTTAAATTTTATTGGGGTATGACATGTAAAATAATGGGCAATAGTTTTAAGTGTACTAATTAATAAAATTTACAGACATATAATTCATAAACACTTGGGTCAAAATATAGGGAATTTCCAGAATCTCAGAAACTTTCTTTATGTCTCTCACCCATCAATACAACTGACTGTTTACCCCAAAATAATCATTGTTCTGAAATCTCTCACCTTTTTTAAAGGTGATGTCAATGGAATCATAGTGTATACTCTTCAGTGTGTGATTTCTTTTACTCAGCATAATGTCTACATAGATTCAAACATGTTTTTGTGACTATAAGTAGTGTATATTTAAATAATTAGTATTTTATGAATATATTCAACTGTTGATGGATATTTTATTTTTCTCCAAGGTTTTAGTTAGCTATTATGAATAAAGCTGCTGGGAACATTCTCGCATGTCTTTTGGTTCCTATGAGCCTTCATTTCTAACTGGTATATACCTATGAGTGAGGTTACTGTACACATAAAATCGACTATCTTTAGCTTTCCTGAGTAGTTTCCTAAGTCAAAAAGTTACTTTCCTAAGTCAGTTACTCAAAGTGATTGTAATAACTTAGAACCCCACTATATAGATAGATAGATAGATGATAGAGAGATGATAAACACATAGATTATGTGTTGATATGTAAGATGTAATATACTGTAATATACATAATACGCCATTAAATGATTTTCAGTTTACATATATCCTTACAAACTTAGTATTTTTAATCTTTTTACTTTTTGTTATTCTGATGGCTGTGTAGCAGTGTCACTGTGACTTTAATTATTCTTTCTCTGATGACTAATGTTGTACACCTTTTCAGATGCTAATAGAGCATTCGAAAGTGTCCTGTAAACTAGAAAAGTTAGTATTTTAAGTGCCTACTTAATTTTTTGCCATATCCTCTATGTCCTTTTTTTTTATTTTTGATTTGTAGTGGCTATTTTTATATTCTAGAGGGTTTGTTTTTTGCTTCTTGCATGTCGGACTTCATAAAATACAAGGTCCTTGTGTGTATATACACACATAGATGCCATATATATATATATATATATATATATATATATATATGTTGTATCCAAGTGAGTTAGAAGGAAAGTGCCATTCTCTGAGTTCCAAATTAAGAGTCCTTTATTAATTAGCCAGTGACCGAGAGATTGCTAATGCTCAAAATTCTCTCGGCCCTGAGGAAGGGACTTGATTTCCCTTTATGCCTTGATTTAGGTAGGGAAGGGGAAGCCTAGCTGAAGCAGAATTTTACAGAAGCAGAACAAGCAAGTTAGATAAGGAAGCTGGTAACCAGTGGGCAGGAGGTTTCCAGGATTGTTGGTTGCTAAGGGTATTTCCATACAATTATTAAGGGGGGTAGCAGGGGGAACTTTCCATACAGTTAATCACCAAGGAAGGTATTCACAATAGCAGGTAGACTTGCCACGCAGGATGTTATTACAGTGGTTGCAAGTACTGTGAACAGTGTGAACCACTCGTAAAAGTTCAAAGCTTTGAGTGCAGTGTGACCCAGTAATGCACCTGTAGGGCCGAGGTAGAGAGGGAGAAGCTAAGCTGGAGCTTACTACTGAGATGTAGTCAGTTAGGATAACACAAACTAGATTATTACATATATATACACACACACAGATACACAATATAAATACATGATATATATGTATATATACATATATATACATGATATATATGTATATATACATGATATATATATGTATATACATGATATATATGTATATATACATATATATCCTGTCATGTGTATATATGTATGTGTATATATATACACATATATATACACACAACATAATATATATACATCCACACACACATAAACACAAACACACACACAGTCATTTCTTTGTATCATTGAGAGATTAGTTCCGAGATCCCCAATGATACTAAAATCTGCAGATGCTCAAGTCCCTTATTTAAAATGACATAGTATTTTTGTATAACCTATGGGCATCACCCTGTATACTTTATCTCTAGATTACTTAGAGTAACTAATGTAATATTTTTACTTGCATGAAACTCAATATGCCTTAGTTGCTTCTTGCATGTAGTATTTTATAAAATACAAGGTTCATGGGTATGGGAGTCATGGTTTATGATTTTCAAGAAATTTAATGCCTGACTTAACATAATTCTGAGCATATAATGATTTGTCTTTGAGTTAGATTGCTATTACATGAGACACATGGACTGACTTCCTCATTCTTCAACCATGATATACGTATTTTTTTTCAAATACATCTTTTCCTTCTGAGACTAGATGGATTATGACACTTTGCCAAAGTTTCTTCTCACAATTAATTGAGTTCCTGTAGAAGATGGAACTAATATGTGATTTCTGACTCAATCTTTTCATAAAATTTGAAGAGAAAATGAGAAAAAATTAGATATTTTATTTCCTATTTTGTCTAGCTGGTACTTATCTCTAGTAGTTAGTGGTCATACTATATGATTATTAGGGTTCTCTATAACATATAGCATTCTCTGTGATTACAAATGTATATATACATACACACATGTAAATAATTTTCATTTTTATACAACCTAAAATAGTGTATCTTATTCATTGATTACTTGGGTGACCACTTTGATAATAAAAAGGATAAAATAAATAAAAATAAATTTCTTATATGAACTAGATAAATGATCAATGTGTCAAGTAATATTACATTTGGAATAGAAATAAAAGCTTCAGAAATTTGAATAGAGAAAATTGTTTATATAATATGAGTCACATGGCATGCGATAATGTTTATAAGAAAGCTAAAAAATCAACCCTAAAATTGGTAATATAGCTATAAAACCCAACATACCCTATGTTTAATGTTAACTGCATGACAGACAAAAACAAGGCTAGATTTCTTCAATTGCCAAAAAGAGGCTAAGCAGCCATGTACCACTGGTTTTAGAATTGTGAGTGGGCTTTTAGTCTTTGATTTTGTAATTTTATGGTAATATGGAGCACACCCAGATGGAAGTCAGGGAATGGTCTGTATGTGTGTATCTGTGTGTATATACTTGTTCATGTATACTAGGGGTGTTCTGTCACTTTAACTATATTTCTTGTGTCTCTATATAGAAATCTAGAATCTCAGTCAAGTAGGGATTACCCAGCCTTGATATCCGTATACCTTTAACAACATCAAGAAAGTGTTTTTTTGTTATTTTTTTTTGTTTTTTTGGGGTTTTTTGTTGTTGTTGTTGTTGTTTTGTTGTTTTTGTTTTGTTTTGTGTTTTGTTTTTGTTGAGACAGAGTCTTGCTCCGTTGCCAGGCACCAGGCTGGAGTGCAGTGGTGCGATCTTGGCTCACTGCAACCTCCACCTCCCGTTTTCAAGCAATTCTTCTGCCTCAGCCTCTCGAGTAGCTGGGGCTACAGGCACACGCCACCACACCCAGCTAATTTTTTTTATTTTTAGTAAAGACGGGGTTTCACCATGTTGGCCAGGATGGTATCGATCTCTTGACCTCGTGATCCGCCTCCCAATGTGCTGGGATTACAGGTGTGAGCTACTGTGCTCGGCCAGAAAGTGGTTATTTTTAACATCAGATATTAAAATAACAAAACAGATTTTAAAATAACTCAACCAGAAGTTTGAGATATACTCCCACAGAACTTACACATATCTAGGCATATCTATGTAACATATATTGACCATATTTGATGGCTCTAGGGATTCTAATATCATTCTGTATTTTCTAATATTTAAGAAAATGAGACTAATTTGTAGCTGGTTTAGCCAGTGGAATAGTATTTGAGTTAGTCAGCATGACTCCTTGTTTATATCATATTGTTATTTAACTCCATCAGAATTTTAGCAAGTTGCTAAATTCTCATGGTGAAAACTTCGTTACTCCGTTTGCCTTTTTCGAGACATATGTTCCAAGTACAGTATTGATATACACTGTTTGTTCGTAATTTTTACAGAAGCCGTGCATTGTTTTCTTGTAACATGATCTACAAAGTTTGGCTGTAATTTAGGATGTCATAGCTCTCTGTCTCTGCTTTAAATACTCTTTGTGGTCCCCATCTGAAATCAGTTCACTCTAGGGGATGCATCCTTTCTATCTGCACAAGTAAAGGGACATTAAAACCTTTATGAAGAAAAGGACACTCTTTGCTTACATTTAAATTGAAAATGAGTTATTTCCTGCAATAACATGACACTTTTTCTGTGTTGACACTGACAGTCTTTCGCTTATTTCAGTTTTACTTCAGAATGTACATTTTAAACAACTTCATCTGCAGTTCATGGATACTCTTTTAGTTCCGCTAGAGAAAAAGCAAAATGATATGGCCGTTATCACTGGAATGGCAATCTCTGGTAGGTTGGCATGATGTTCATTTTACATGTTATGCAGCATATTATGAAAAACATATATTAAGTTAAACTGCAGTCAGAGTCAAAAGTCTTGAGCTCTTTGCAAGACATCATGTGATTAACCTCTCAGGACTTCAGTTTCCTTGATTAAAAAGGAAACATTTGGCTTAAATATTTCTGAAGTTGTTTCTAGTTCTCACAGACTTCTTGGGACTACAAAGATACTTCTACATTAAATAATTTTTATTCCTAATTCATAACTGGAGACTTATTTACATGTAAGACTTCTTATTGAGCTTCTAGTCAGGACCATCTGGCTTATTTCTATTCTATTTTGGGGACTATTTTGAGTGAGAAGATATCACCTTCCAATTACAGAAGCCTGGTGCCTGACTCTGAAACCTTTGAAGCTTTGTTATATTCCTAGTAAAGAGACACTTTTTGAAACCTGCAAGAGAGAATGACATTTCCAAGGTTCAGGAAAGTGTGAACTTTGCCACTGAACATATTCTGCTATTCAATTGTACTTCCTGAAGTTTTTACTTAATGTAGGTGTGGTGCTGCTATTGTAAAACATTCTTTTGGATAAAAGAAGAAAGAGAAAATATTTTGATAAAGGTAATTTTGACCTAAAGACATCTATTGTTACTAGCAGAGCTTTTAAATACACTGGAGCAGTTCTTGACAGCAAAGGAGTTTTCAATATATATTTTCCATCATAGTCAAACATACAGGAAGAAAAATATTGAACAATCCTTAAGTGTCTTTTGGTACTATGTTAACAAAGGGAAAATGAATCCCAAAATAAAGAATAAGATAGTATTTTCTTTTTGTAATCAGTACACCCAATTTTACTTTGCCATTGGCAATGTATACCTTAAAAAGAGTTAAATAATTTTTAATTAATAAATTTCAATAGGTAAGTCAACTATATGCATTCATTTACTTATTTTTATAGTTACTATTTTTATAGTTAACATAATGTAAGGTCATCAAAGAATTTTGAAAATCATTTAAGGGCATGTATTTTACAGAGGCAACATTTTTGTAGGGTGTTGCCTTTCAGTCCTTGATATGATTTCCCATTCTTAGAACATTTGTAAAGACTCTCTCTAAACTTCAATGTCCTTGTCCATGAAATCTATGGAATACAACTGTTATTTTCATTAGCTAGTTGGGAAGATTTGCCCAGAGTTGGCTATTGTGAGAGCTACATGAGACATAAGGTCTTCTGAAATCCAGTTCGTAGTTTTCCCAGTACGCACAATGGCCTGCCATAAAACAATCACATATAACAAAGTGTGTGCTTATGTTTTCCTCCCTCTGCTTTCCCAATGCAGTAATGTTACCTGACACACACACCCCCACATACATGTGCATGCACGTATATATGTTACCTGTGTCACTATGTGCCCAACACAGAAACATTTACATGTAATGTTTTATTGAATTCCCTCAATAACATTATGATATATGTATGTAATATATCTTCTTCAATTTAGAGCTATTAAGCTCAGAAACATAAACCTCCTTGTTCAAAGTCCCAAACTAGTTAAAGTTTGAGGAAAGATTTGAATCTTGTCAGTGTGGCTTCATTCACAGTGTGTGCTCTTAACTGCTACTATTTGTTACCAGTAGCTTACAGTTATTATGTTCATAAAGTAAAGGCTTCTGACAGCATTGAAATAATACTCATTTAGCACAAGTCCTCTGGAAAAACCTTCCTTCTCCTTTATTCCCAGGAGGCATGGTGAAATGTTTATATTAACATAAAGAGATAATAGGACAAAAGTTGATGTATATAATATAAATATAATGATGTAAAACTCAGTATCACAAAATTATAACCACAGTTGGGTTAAAGTGATGAAACTGTAGCCTATTTATTTATTTATTTTGAGATGGAGTCTCACTCTATCGCCCAGATTCAAGTACAGTGATGCAATCTCGGCTCACTGCAACCTCCACCTCCCAGATTCAAGTCATTCTCTTGCTTTAGCCTCTGGAGTAGCTGGGATATCAGGCATGCACCACCACACCTGGCTAATTTTTGTAGTTTTAGTAGAGACAGGGTTTCACCATGTTGGCCAGGCTAGTCTTGAACTCCTGACTTCAAGTCATCCACCTGCCTCAATCTCCCAAAGTGCTCGGACTACAGGCATGAGTCATCTTGCCCAGTTGCCATATTTATTATATTTTATGACTAAGCATTGTCTAGGTGTGAAAGGTCATCACATATCTATGGAGGTTAGATTAGTGAGGAAATTATCTGGTGACTGGGATACTGATTAGAGGGTGTTATGATTGTCAAAATATTAACCTAATGGAGTCTGCATTAGCGCAGAGGCCATAAATCTGAGCCACAAAGAAAAATAATGAAGAACGGACCAAATTTATTCTATCATATCCACATGGTCATTTACTATTTCGCTGTTTCTATAACTCTTGCTGCAGAAAATGCACACATTTAGCAATATTTAAACTATCTTATATCCAGATTTCTAACATCTTCTCTTGCCCTCCACTCCCTAATTCTGGTAATATTTTGTTTACTCATGCCTTCTCTCATTAACATTCCCAAATGAATTAAACTAAAGAACTGAAAGTATCCACTGTAGTTATGAAGATAGGAAGTCATTTTTGACCTTACAACAATTTTAGTAGAGCAGTGAGGTCAAAGCCAGATAACAGTAGACCAAGAAAGAATGAATGCACAAGGAAAGTGAATATTGACATGGAAACGTCTGAAGAAGTAGAGAGAGAGAGAAAGAGTGAGAACAAGAGCAAGAGAAACCACATAAGTAAGACACAGAGTTCTACAGGAGTAATGGAGAGATGTTTAGGCTACAAAGTGATAAGATAATGGTGAGAAAAAAAGAGATAAAATATGATTCCAACTATGTGAAAGTAAACATCAAAAAAGTAGAGCCAGGATTGGGTTCAGGTGGTAAGAGTATTTGTATTTTATATTCTACTTTTATAATTTTCTATTATGCTGTTCTATTACCTGGTAATATGAATTATATAACATAATTTATACCTAATTATACATTTAAAATTTAAAAAGTAATCTGCAATAATTTGACTATTTGTCCTTTCCAAAATTTACATTGAAATTTAATCCCCATGCGGCAATATTGAGAGGTGGAGCCGTTGAGAGGTGATTGGATCATAAAAGCTCTACCTTCTTGAACAAATTATTGAGTTAATAGGTTATTAGATTAACTAATCAATGGGTTTCCTGGCAGTGGAATCAGTGGCTTTATAAGAAAAGGAAACAAGACCTGAGCTAGCATATTAGCACACTCAGTCCCTCGCCATGTGTTGCCTTGGTCTGTGTCAGGATTCTGCAGAGTCTCCACCAACTGAAGCCCCTTAATCTTGAATTTCTTAGCCTCCATAACTGTAAGAAAAAAAAATTCTTTTTCTTAATAAATTACCCAGTTTCAGGTGTTCTATTTTAAGCATCATAAAACAGACCAATACAGACTCCTTAAACAATTATTTCATAATTCAACACATAAACACACACCCACAAGTGTCCAAGTCTACTCACTTGTAGATACAAGCACACAATAATAAAGAATAGAAAAATCAGCACCAAGCATACAGGAGAATTCTAATGACTAGATAGTGTTACTGTCATGTGTTACACAGAAGTTGTTGATCTTTGGAACACAGTCTGCAGTCACAATTTTCCCAAAAGGTCACTAAAGATAACTCCATATATATTTCTAGAATTTATGGACCAAGTGTAGGTCCCTCTGTTGGGAATGATCTTCACACTGTTGGGAATGATCTTCACATTTTACAATAATCAGAGTTCAGATAACTTTTTCACTCCACTATTAGAGTTGACAGATTGGGGATATGAAGTTTGGGAAGAGAAAATATGAGTAGAAAAATTGAAATCAGCCTCTTACTTTCATATAACTCTCCTTAAGCTGTTTCTTCCCTCTCCATTTTTATGATGGGTACTCAAAATAGAACCTGTAGAGACCATCTCCTGAGTATGCAGTTACCTACACAAAGACAAGTGAAGAAAACTTTTCCAAATCCCTATGCATGGTGAACTAACTTGATGAAATTTTTAAGCATATGGGAGAGAGGTTAATATAAGAATAGTCTAATTAAGTAATTGTTGTGTTCTAAGTTATAAGATTTCAATTAAATGAAATCTTAAATTATTCTTTATGCCTTTGCTGATTAGTGAGTTTTATATCTGCTTCAGTTAAGCATGAAGCCAATACTGGTACAGAATTCTCACCTCGGGAACTCCATTTGCAATTTACCTAGTCTTCTGGGATTTAATGCAATTAAAACGAAATTGAATCCTTCGTTTAATCCTGATGAGAGAGCATGCCAAAGAGAAAGCCCCATAGCTTCACAAGGTAGAGACTTGAATGAAGTTGGGTGTATTACCATCCCAGATGTGTTTGTATACTATCTTTTTCATAAAGTTGCCCTGATTTATCTGATTGGCATCAGTCACGAGACTCTCTAAAGATTCTTTTCTGATCTCCATATTTGTACTCATAGTAATCTATCTTGTTTACTTGTCTCTTTTCTTTAATAGTTTATAAACTTGGAGGCAAGTATAATTACTTATTAATGTTTGTCCCCCTACAATGGTGAGGTCATTGTTGATCAGCTCAAGATCTGATGTATGGTAGGTGGTGAACAGTTAGTGTTTTATCTTACTGAAAACACACAATACTTTTGCCTTGATTGGCCACAGACCATGTATGCAGTGCCTAACATTTTTCAGATTCATCATTACTTGATTCCCTTTGGTCCATCCATATATGACTGATGTAAATAACTTCCAGGTCTCCCAGGGGCTACAGTCATTAGACACAGATCTATTAGATTTAGATCCACAATGCATAATACATTCTGCTTCTAAGAGATCTAATATAGTATGGCAGAATGGAAGAATGAACAGTCACTCTGGAATTAGACTACTTCAGGTCATAGTTTTATTTCATGAATTTGATTAAGTTATTTAAATTATTTGAGCTATTTTTTAAAATTTAAAGAATATACACATGTATATTCTTTTAGCATTTTAAAAATATACAATATATTATTATTAACTGTGGTCCCCATACAATACAATAGGTCACTAAAACCTATTCTACTAGTCTCCTAGTTTTAGTCTAACTAAAACTTCATACTTTTTAATCAACATCTTTGCTTTCTCCATTTCTTCTCACCGCTGTCAGCCTCTGGTAACTAATATTCTACTCTGTTTGAATGAGATAGACTTTTTTAGATTCCACCTATAAGTGAGATCATACAGTATTTGTCTTTCTGTGTCTGGCTTATTTCACGTAATGTTCTTCAGTTCCATCCATGCTGTTTCAAATGGCAAATTTCCTTCTTCTATGTGGCTGTATAATATTCCAGAGCCAGTATAAACCACATTTTTAAATTCACTTTTCCACTAACGGACACTTAAGTTGATTTCATATCATGGCTATTGTAAATAATGCTAAAATGAACATCGGAGGGCACATGACTCAGACATTTCAGTTCAAAGCCCTTGGATATATACCTAGAAGTGGGATTGCTGGGTAGTATAGTGTATTTGTTCACTCTCACATTGCTGTTAAGAGCTACCTGAGACTGGGTAATTTATAAAGAAAAGAGATTTAATTGACTCACAGTTCTTCAGTCTATATAGGAAACATGGCTTGGGATTCCTCAGGAAACTTACAATCATGATGAAAGTCACAGGGAAAGCTGGCATGTCTTACATGGCCGGAGGAGGGAGAGAGGGAAGGGGCAGGTGCTATACGCTTTTAGACAACCAGATCTTATGAGAACACACTCATTATCATGGTAACAGCATGAGGGAAGTTCAACTCCATGATCTAATCACCTCCCAACAGGCCCCTCCTCCAACACTGGGGATTACATTTCAACATGAGATTTGGATAAGGAGACAAATCCACAGTATATTATTCCACCTTGGCCTCTCCCAGATTTGATGTCCTTCTCACATTGCAAAATACAATCATCTCTCTCAATAGTGCCCCAAGACTTAACTCATTCCAGCCTTTACTCAAAAGTCCACATTCCAAAGTCTCATCTGAGACAAGGCAAGTCCCTTCTTCCTATGAGCCTGTGAAAACAAAAACAAGTTAGTTACTTCCAAAATACAGTGGGGGCACAGGAATTGGGTAAATACACCTGCTTCAAAAGGGAGAAATTAGCCAAAACAAAAAGGCCATAGGCCTCATGCAAATCTGAAATCCAGCAGGGCAGTCATTAAATCTTACAGCTCAGCATAATCTCCTTTGACTCCATGTCTCACATCCAGGCCGCACTGATGCAAGGTGTGGGATCCCAAGGCCTTGTGCAGCTCCACTCCTGTGGTTTTGCAGGGCTCAGCTCCCATGGCTATACACAGGGCTGGTGTTGAGTGCCCATGCCTCTGCCAACACAGAGCAAACTGTTGGTGAATCTACCATTCTGGGGTCTAGAGAACAATAGCCCTCTTCTCACAGCTCCGCTAGGCAGAGCCCCAGTGGAGACTCTTGTGTGGAAGCTCCAATTCCACATTTCCCCTCTGCATTAACCTAATAGAAGTTCTTCATGAGTTCTCCAGCCCTGCAGCACACTTCTGCCTGGATCTCTAGGTGTCTTCATACATCCTCTGAAATCTAGGCAGAGGCTCCCAAGCCTCAACTCTTGCCCTCTGTGTACCCACAGGTTTACCATCATTTGAAATTCTCAAGGTTTATGGGTTGCACCCTCTGGAGCAGTGGCCTAAAATGTGTCTGGGGCCCTGTTAGCCATAGCTGGAGCAGGGGGGCTGGAATGCAGAGACCGGTGTCTGGAGATTGTGTGCTACCCTGCACAACCTCCAGACACTGGTTTCTACATTCTTCCCTCTCAGGCCTCAGGGCCTGGGATGGGAGGGGCTGCCATGAAAGTCTCTAAAGTGTCTTTGAGGAATTTTCCCCACTTTCTTGACTATTAACATTTGGCTCCTCTTATTTAAATTTCTGCAGCCAGCTCAAATTTCTCCCAGTAAATTGTTGTTATTTTATACCACATGGTCAGGCTTCAAATTTTCCAAACATTTATGCTCTGTTTTCCTTTTAATATAAAAGTTCCAGTTTCAGATTGTCTCTTTGCTCATGCATAACAAGAGTGACCTTGGCTCAGGTTCCCAATAAGTTCTTCATCTCCATCTGGGACCACCTCAGCTTGGACTTCATTGTGCATGTCACTATCAGCATTTTAGGTGCAACAATTTAACAAGAATCTAGGAAATTCCAAACATCTCCTAACTTTTTTTTCTCAGCTCTCCAAACTTTTCCAACCTCTATGCATTACAGAATTACAAAGATGTCTCTACATTTTCAGATATTTTTATAGAAATGCCCCACTCCTCAGTACTAATTGCTTATTTTTCTTCATCCCCACACTGCTATGAAGAACTATGTGAAACTGGATAATTTATAAATGAAAGAGGTTTAATTGACTCACAGTTCTGCAGGATATATAGGAAGAATGGCTGGTAATGCCTCAGGAAACATTACAATCATGGCAAAAGGTGAAAGGGAAGCAAGCACGTCTTACATGGCTAGAAAAAGAGGAAGAGAGTGAAGCTGGAGGTGCTACACACTTTTAAACAACCAGATCTTGTGAGAACTCACTCACTAGTATGAAAACAGCAAGGAGGAAGTCCACCCCTATGATCCAATTGCCTCCCACCAGGCCTCTCTTCCAATACTGGAGATTACAATTCAACACAAGATTTGAGTGGTGACACAAATCTAAAACATATCATATAGTAACTCTATTTTTTTTGAGAAAGTTTCATACTCTTTTCCAAAATTGCAGCACTAATTTACATTCTCACCAACAAAAAAAATAAGTTGGTAAGGTGACAGATGTTTTAAATAGATTGACAGTGTGCTCTGTAATGTATACAGAACAATCACATTGTATGTAGTAAATATTACAACATTATACTGCACGTAGCAATACATGCAATTGTCAGTATTGCATGTAACAATATTACAATTTTATTTTTTACTTCCGTTTAATTGACAAATAATAATTGTGTTGCATGTATACACAATTATTATTTGTCAATTAAACGGAAGTAAATAATAAAAAATACAAATACTAGTGCTTTTCTTCTTATGTTTAGATAAGAATTTCAAAGTGAAGATTTGTTGCTGTTAGGATTATATGGCATACACATTTTTAAGAGAGGGAAGAAAATTTGCTTTCATGTTTGACTTTAGGAATATTCTAGAATTATTTTTTAAACAGTTGCTTATACTTACCTCAAAGAATAAAGAGTAGCTCAACTTACATATTTTCATGAAAATAGAGCACATCCCGCCAAACACATTTTGTTCATTTCTATGAAATTATAGTTTGATTAGACAGAAAATGTGAAAATAGAGTTTATAAAGTTAGTACTGCAATTTGACATTGTATCTCAAAATATACTGGTGAAGAATTGGAGAACTAAGGGATGAATTTAAAGACAAGCTCTAGGATGTCACCAGTTATGATCTATGTGATACTCTAATGTTATTTTTATGGAAGAAGCAGCCCTGTGGTTGGTTTCAGGGATGTAACCTACGTCATCTTGTGTAGAATCAGTGAATTGGTAACTTGTGTGAGAGAATAGAGACCATGATCATAAGATTTTAGGGGAGAATAAACTTAGATGAGACCATAATTGTATAAAATAAGAAAATTAGCACAATACACAGAAGAGTCTTTTTGAAAATATAATTCGTGGAGTACCTCTATATGATTTACGTTAAGTGTTTATTAAGAAGTCTTTTGAAATGTTCATTAAGTGTTTATGAGGCAATTTATCATTTATTAACAAGTCTATTAAGATTTCTTGGTCTTATCTTAGATCAGTTGAATTAGAATCTGTAATAGTGGGACCAAAATGTGAAGTTGTTGCATTTCTACTCAAGTAATCTCTGTGCATATTAAATTTTAGTATCATCAGTCTTGGGGAAAAACACGTATTAATTCCAATAAGGTACAATTTAACCAACAAGGTGCAAATGTTAAATTCAGCAAGTTACAAATGTTCACACTTGGGTAGACTGGTAATAAAGTATATTTAGGTATTTTGTCAGTAGTTAGCATAACATAAGTTATGTGTGAGATGAGGTTGCTAAAAAATATATGATTCTTCCAGTATTTGGCCATCCATCTATCCATCCATTAATTTGTCCATTACTTTCTATCTGTTACTCATCTATACATTTATTTATTCACCTGACTCTTACTGTGAAATAAAATTCTATTAATAGATGGTTAAAATGAAGAATTTTTTTTTCTCTGCCTTCAAGAATCTTTCAATCTGATAGGAGAGAAGAACAAGTTGATCTGAATTGCAATGCTGACCAGTAATTGCCACATTCGGTGTAACATGGAGGACTTAGTCCGACTGATAGCTGATAAATGCTTGAAAAGTTAAGTGGGAGTTAGTTCAGCAAGGGAAAAGACTAAAGCAAGGATCGAATTAGGAATGTGGAACATCTTGTTCAAAGATATGAAACCAAATATGAATATGCTTTTGCACTTGTAAATAGTTTATAATGGCTGGAGTGTAGAGTGGGAGGAGAATAGTGAAAGATGAAGCTGGTAAGTATATTTCTCAACAAACAGGACTTGAGTGCTAGACTCACTATTTTTATCCCACGTGCCTTGATTTCAGTATAATAAAATCTTGTTTTGCCATATGGAGATTGTACTGTGGAACAAGTATGGAATATCTTATTTTCATCAGATAAAATGTAGTTAAATGGTAAACTGCAGTATGGCAATTTGATTCTAATATTTAATTTCTGAGTAATACTTTACCTAAGATGTAAAATTGACTATAAGAAAAATAAATGCTTGCCTCAAGAATAGTATTACATTGGTATGAAGAACTAAGATAACTGTTCCATTTATTTTAATTAAATTACCAACTGCCTATTTATAAGCTTTATTGCTTTAAAAATATCATGGCCAGTTTGACTATTGAATTAAGTTTCTCTTTCTTCTTTTTTCTCTGAAAGACCTTTATCCTCCTGTGTCAGTATTCAAGAAATTGATTTTACCAATCTTGTTCTAATTTCATGGTTAAATCTTAATTTTTTCTGTAAGCAGTTGTGCTTGATATGTGGCAAAAAGAATTTATACACTGAATGAAATCCTTTGTGGAACTGAAAGGTGAGGAGATTAAATCTTCATCATAATAATATGAATTTTTCTTCTATAAATTAAATATTATTAGCAAGGCATAATTAGCTCAAAAATATGAAGACCCTTCATGCATCAGTTCCGGTATCCTGGGTGAATTTATTATAAAAGTGCAATGTTTTACCTCCTAATTTCAGTGCTAATAGTTGAGCCACATTCAGGGAGAAATACAAATCAGGAAGACTAAAAATACTCCCAGGAGGCAGAAAAGAAAATAAATGTCCTATTGAAGTTTACTAATAACATGTTCTTCTGAAGGGCAGCCAGTACATTATTAATTATGTTTTGGTAGTCGAAAACTCTAAGCTCATTGTTAGAAGTACAAGCTACACTGACTATAAAATACACAAACCCTATATTTATTCTCCACTTCCTAATCCTTGCAATAAATACTTAATCTTCCTAATTTATTTACCACTCTGTTCACAGTTATCACTCTAAAACCTACGTGACCATGCTAGTCTTAAAAACCTATGATACCTACTCCCAAATGCACACACACACTGCACAGCTTTAGACTCATGTCCCTGCAGAGAGGCAGAAAAACTATCTTTAAAAGAGGCCCTAATTTTTCAGCCAGATTTCGGCTCGTTCCTCAAGTTTCATTACAGAAAATTGCTTTACCTGCAGAACAAGGATTTTCATGCTTCCAGGCTTTTGACATATGGTTTTCTATGGGTGAAATATTTTTAGACCATTCCATATGCAGAGGAATAACTGGAACCTTTTCTACACTATTGTGGGAAATCTGAATAAAGCTATATGTAAAGAAAATCTTTTCTGAAAGATCTTCAGCTTTCACTTTGTTTCCTAACATGGAATACATAACAATTACAAAGCCAAGCATTGCCACACAAAAGCAGAGCCCATGAACTGCTTCCATTCAGAGTAAGGGGAAACTGAACTCAAAGAGCTTAAGTTAGAGTTTGTGCTAAAGCCCTTTTGCTTTCATTGTAAATCCAAAGCCCTTTAATTTTCTTATAACACAATGTTTAAATCAATATTTTAGTCATAACCCATCCCAAAAAGAGTGAAGAAAACAAGTAGATATATGCTGCGGGGGGTTACCATAAGACTGCAATTGATTGATCTCAGCATGAAAATCTCCACTGTAGTAGCGAATACCCTCCTCTGGTCACTGCCAGCTGTAAATTTTGGGTTAATCTTCTGAAGCCTCTGAGTCTGCTTTCTTTTTTACAAAATGAGGCTTTCCACTACAGTGCCCATCACTTAGTAGGTTATTAATAAATTAGAGCAATATAATGCTATTGACAACAGGAAGAGACTCCCCAAGTGCTGACTAGCTGTCACCAAATGTGTGATTACCCATTTTTGTAAGACTTTCAAAGAGCCAAAAGATGGCTTTTTCCTGAGGAAAGATTTTTCTTACAGGATATTCTTCAGTCCTATTTCTACATGACATATCTCACCTCAAAGAGAAAAGGCTTGTAGGAGTTATTAAGAATTTGCCCAAGAGTTTGAGACCAATGTACTGAAACCGTAACTCTCTGAAAAAAGAAAAACAAATTCCATCAGGAATATGATAACCTGCTTATCTATGGCATGGCAACTTGAATTTAGAATTCTGAAATTTCTAAGTAGAAGATTGAGTAGAGATTCAATTATAATTAAATTATTTGACTTGAAATGGTATTTGGGTCTGAAGAATGAGGGTTTCATTGACTTTTCTTACAGCAATTTAGTAAGTACATGGCAGCTTGAAGGAGAGAAATAATTTAGAGATGTTTTCATTTAGTCTCAATAAATTCAAATATCTGTTCTGATTTTTGTCAAGTTAATTCAGTTGTTGATCCCCTTAGGAAAGTTAACTGTAGCAGCCAGCTTTGGCTGTGTAGTGTGGAGATTATGAGTTGAAAAAGAAAGTGTAAGGGAGAAAATACTTTAAAAACATTTCTAAAAATCAGGATAAAAAATAAATAATACACCTGTTTAATATGCTTCAGTAGATGTGTTGTTGAAGACTGAATTAATATACAATAATTACAATTTCAACAATGAGTGTCTATAGACACCCTCATTCATGATGTTATAATCTTCTCCCCAGGGCAGAATGAATGGCTTTTTACATTGAATTCTCGTATGACTCCAGGTAGCATTCATAAATATTAGTTCTTTTATCTATATTTATTTCCTGTCTTTCTCTCTCATAGTTATTCCCCTTTTTTGCAAACTATTTTAAAGATGAACATTGTATTTTTTATTCAAGCTTTTGTTTTATTTTATAATCTCCTGTGTTAACTATTGTGCTATGCATACTTTAGACACTTAAGTTTGTAGGATAAATATAGAAATGAGCACAAAGAGTTACAAATGGTAGTAATAAACTCAGTATAAAGAGTTATTTCATTTTTATAAAGGGAAAGCAAGCTGGTGTGTTTACTCTTAATTCTGCTTCAAAAGGAAGTCTACAATGCTTTAACATTATAGATGTAGTTTGTATGTACTTAGGAGTTACTTGCTTTAGTTGCTTTTCCAGAACTACAAAAGATTTGCTATAAATCATATATATAGTGGTATGTATATTCATATACATGAATTCATATATTTATGGATATATATGTATTATATTTATGTATTGATTCTATTTCTCTCAACATCTTGACATATTTCATGGCAAATTTAGTAGATAGTAGCTCACAGTCAAGATGGTTGATTGTAGTTTGGATTCAAACTGATTAAGTGTTTTTAGAATAAATCATTTTGAACCCAACAATATCCAATTAGACTGGAGTAATTTTTCTCTGCTATATTTTTTGTGATTTTTCTGCCTTTATGCCTATTTACAACTTAGATTTATTCCGGTTGAAATGTCTTTCTTCTAAATACATTGCTTATCTACATTATAAACCTCAAGGTACTCCGTTCTGAAAGCTACTTATTCCAGAAGTCTTCCCTCATATTCTCAAGTGAAAACAATTTTCAGGGCTTATGGTTTTATTGACTGTACATTCACCTCTTAAGACATATAATAATTTCTATTTTATATAAAAATTATTATACTTGCCTTTACATTTTGGGCTATAAACTTATTGAGAGTAGGGAAAATGTCCAGTTTATTTTCATAAAGTACTAATACACAATAATTACTTAATATATTTTTTTATAATTGTCCAAAAGAGGAAGGGAAATATACATTTCAAAGCAAGGTAGAATTAAATTCTATTGACTTACTAAACTTAATAAAGACATTGCTAATGTATCAATAAAAATAGATTGTTTTCAAATAAACACTAAGATTGATAAAATACTTAGAGAATATTTAATATTTAATACCATAACACTTACAAAATCCTAGCGTTAGAGCAAGAATTCTTGTTTAGAAAAAAAAAGTTGATATAACTAAGTTCATTAATATAGATAATGAAGAAAATAAATACTCCTTATCTTGTGTAAAGCATTATAAAAGTGTTAAATGCATTCCAGTAATTATAAAATGTCCATATCTGGTAGTGATTAATAACTGAAAATACAATATTAACTATAAATAAAATTAAAAATAAAAAAAGAAAAATTAAAAAGTAGATACTGGTTGAAGTCACCAATTGCATTGTTAAGAAATAGCCAAAACCTATGGTTTATCATACACTCGTTTTTCAAATTTCATCATAAAAATGACCTGAAGTGAGGATATAACCTGTCTTTTCCCATGATCTAATCTCACAGTCCTTTAAAAAATTTCTTCCCAATGTCCACCAGCAGATATAAATAACAGAATGTTATATGACTAAAGAGATTATAATGAATAAATTTATTTTGATCTGATGTATTTGGTGGGAAAGTTATGTTTATAGATGAGGAGTCATTCATAATGTTTTAAATCATAATATTTGAAAATGCAGATATATGTCTAATCTGAGGAGGATTCAAAGCCCCAGGTGAATTTTTGATGTAATATTAAAGTTATTTGCAGTAATCAAAGAACCCCATATGTCTTCTCCATGTATAGCTATTTCAACTGGTCTACAAGAGAAGACTAACATGAAGCTATACACAGGCATTAGGGATGTGCCTTGATGTCATTATTCTAATCATTAAAATTCCAGTAGAAGACCTTTAAAAATTCCATTGTTGTTTCCAATTTCACTTTTTCTTCTCATGTGAGAAAGGGTTTACATTTGCATTTTAAACATTTCAGTCTTCTCTCATAAATATAGCTCATTTGTAACATTTATTCACCAAATTCAGTGTGGACAGTTTATAAAGTCAGCTGTGTATTAGGTAATTAAATCTGTTTAAATATGGAATTAGTTATCCAAGCCTTACAAACTCCCATTAACACTTGCAGAAATATGGAATGCTATAATACCAGAGAAAGAAGAGAAAAGAAACCCAGAATATATTCAGGGTTGGTTATTTCTTTCAAGAATCTAGGGTCCTTACTTTTCTATATATCTTACATAAGTGCAATAATTTTCATAATTTATCACGTTTAGAAATCTAGCTATCATTTTTCCAAATAATGAGTCAGAATATGCTAGAGAAGTAACCTGAGAGAAAGCAATAGTCAATTATTCTCAAACCACTGTAATCCCATGAACCAATACTTGATAACAACCAGGTTGTTTGAAAGATCCTGTGACAATTTACTACTGTTGTAAGTATCTAGGATTTTAGCAAAATAGAAAAAAATGCATACAAAAATTTTGTCGGAATTTTCACCTCTTAAAAAATAGGGGCTTTTTATTCTGAGTTTTATAGGGAGAAACATGGAGGGCTTTTAGAATTGAAGTTAAACAAAAATGAAGTCTATGGGGCATTCTTAAATAATTTAGCTCTAAAACAGATTTAATTAGTCAATTATCTAATAAACATCAGAATTCATGAACAGTGCACATCTGAATATGTTGAATAAAAGTTGCAAATTGCCTATATTTATAATGGATGATTGAAATATCATTAAGGACATGTAAATGCAAATTATTTTATTAGAATTTTGAGGAGTGAAGGTAATTTAAAAAGAATCATAAAGTGATTCCCATTTGAAATGTACTAATCATGTTTTTTGCAAGAAGAGAATAGTACTTTGAGTCAATTTAGCAGCAAAGCTGCATATGACTTTCACTTCCATCTCTCTCTTTTCTAATTTGGTAGAACCTTGTAAGAATGGTGTCAGATAACTTAAATTATTTTCTATTAACTACATTTTAAAAGATATATTTGGCAGAGAGTCTGATCTTTATAGTAAATAAAACTAATGCTACCTAACTTTTCTAAGGCTTTTAAAAAAATTTCACTAAAAAAATGTGTATTATTGGCTGTACTGGAGAACTGAAGAATTGGCATCATTTTCAAAATAAGTAGTTCAGTTACTAAGTTCTCCTAAGGTATACTTGTATTTCATTTTTCCAGCATGGTCTTCGAAAGAAGAAACATCCAGTCACTCTCAATATCTGCATTTTATATATATATATACCCAGTATATATATATATCTCCAGTCACTCTCAATATCTGTATTTTATATATATATGTAAAATAAATCATATATATGATTTATTTTACATATAATGTCTCAATATCTACATATATAGTATATGTTATATAAATGATTATATAATTATATAAAATATATAAAATTTATAAATTACATAAATAATATATCTCTATAATGTAGATATTGAAAATGACTATATATGATTTACATAGTCATTTTACATGACTACATACATACATGACTGTTTTATTGATATATATATATACATTGATATATATGTCATTATAGCATATATTATTCTAATATAATGATATAATATAAAAATATAATGTCACTCATGCCATAAACAAAATAGCTCCCTTATATTTCTGTATTTTCAATAAATTACTTATAGCCTCTGATCAATAGAATGTGATATATGCAAAAGACTTTTCTGGATAATAATGTATTACACTCGCAGAATGACTGCACCAATGGAGGCAGAGATTATACATGTTTGAGAAGAATCGAATGTTACTTCTTATACTGTATTTAGATGCATAGCCTGGTTCTGCATACATGGTATACCTTTTTTATTTATTTATTTTTGATACAGGGTCTCACTCCATCACCCTGGGTGGAGTGCAGTGGCGAGATCACAGCCCGTTGCCACCTTCATCTTCTGGGCTCAGGTGATCCTTCCACCTCAACCCTCTGAACAGTTGAGACTATAGGCACACACCACGAAGCCCAGTTAATTTTTGTGTTTTTTGTAGAGATGGGTTTTGCCATGTTGCCCAGGATGGTCTTGGTCTCCTGGGCTCAAGCAACCCTCCCACCTGTGCCTCCCAACGTGCTGGGATTAAAGACATGAGCCACTGTGCCTTGCTACATTTCTAAAATATTGTACCTTCTTACGTTTGAAGAAAATTTTACATCAATTCATATTAATGGTTATGTTAACAGATTTTTCCATTTGTCTCCACGGGTCACTTACATACTAATTTCTTTAACTCTCGCAAGTTATAGTATGTCTTAGGTAGTATCTAAATTATTAAAACCTGAGCTGAAGGTATTTAAGCTGCACTACTTTTACTGGTTATAATGAGAAGGAAAAAGAAAACTCCCACAGTTTCAAATAATCATCACATAAAAAGACAAATAGTAAAAACAAAAACAACAGCAATTATTTTTTCTTTTTTATGGATTTTCTGTTTTCTGCATTTATTCTATGGTGGCATATATTAATTCATACCACATTCTCTGGCATTTCTTTGGCTAGATTTGGGTTGAGGCTAACTTGATAACTATGCCTTTTGCACCTTGAATATGCTATTTACCATAGAAATCTACTGAACACTTTTAAAAATAAAAACATAAATTGATTTATTTTAAGTGACCTTTTCTCCTTATCCAATTTCAGATAAACAATCTAACACATTTTTGGCTTTTCAAACATTATTTTTCCTGCAATTAATTCTCTTCGTTCTCTTCTAGCCTGTATGATCCTTCACTTTCATTAGATGCCTCTTGTCTTTAGTCTTGTCTTTTGAAAGAATGTTTTTCATTTTAAAGCCTTTCATTCTGAACTGAAGGCTACTTGTGCCCACCAATGTTGCAGGCATTAGAAGCACAGATTCAGGGGTAACAGCATGTGTGCCTTTGGTCCATCCACCTGTTCTAGCTGCCATCTCAAATGTAATATTATAGTGCTTTATGGCTGGATGAAAATCCTGAGGTAGAGAGTCACTGTATGATTTCACTTCATAAAATGAACTAATAATCTTAAGGTTGCCACAAAAGGCATTTGAAATTTTCTTAAAAAGCTCAGTGTGGCCAGACACAGTGTCTCACACCTGTAATTCCAGCACTTTAGTAAGCAGAGGCAGGTGGATCACGAGGTCAAGAGATCGAGATCATCCTGGCCAACATGGTGAAACCTCATCTCTACTAAAAATACAAAAATTAGCCGGGCATGGTGGCGTGCACCCATAATCCCAGCTACTTGGGAGGCTGAGGCAGGAGAATCGCTTTAACCCGAGAGGTGCAGGTTGCAGAGAGCCGAGATCATGCCACTGCACTCTAGCCTGGCGATAGAGTGAGACTTCATCTCAGAAACAAACAGAAAACAAAAAACAAAACCACAATTCAGTGTTTCCAGGTACAATTTCACTGAAACCTATAGATTGAATTTGGAGGCATTTTTCCTTTTTAACAGTAGAGGAAAGCATAAATAACCCAGGACTCAGAGTTAAAAGAGTTGGATATTATATTTTACTTTATCTCGCAATGACCTAGCTCTATGACTTTTGGCAAGTCTTGGATTTCTCACCTGCCAAGTGGGCACAATAACTTATTTACTTTCCAGGATTTCTGTGAGAATTAAATGGAGGAGACTGTTTATGAAGCACTTTTAAAATTAAACACTATCATATGGATCTACATTATCTTTCATACCAAGGCAAAGCATACTTGAATATATAATTATCCATTCCCCCTCCAACCCACCGTAAAGGTGAGAGCTATATTTTGTCTTTATATCCTCCATAGCATCATTGTTATTGAATGGCACTAAGTGTATTCTTAGACAATCAACCAATACTACATTGAATAGATTGCAACTTATGTTATTTTTCTCATGATGCATGGCAAAAATAATGGGTAATAGCCAAATATAGCATATTGTATTTAGGAATATCTGGAAAAAAGAGGAAGTAATTAAAAATAGTAGATAAATGGTCTGCTAGTAAATATTTACAATCAGATTTCCAGGGAAGGTGGTAAACATGGAAGTCCTGTTTTAGCATTTGCCAGTTTATTTCTGTAATGTAAATGCTCCCATCATTACTGATATCAAGCTACCAATATGACATTCTGAAAGTAGAGTTGGAAAGAGATTTCCAGTTAGCACACCAATATGTAGTATTTCCACAATACAGATACAAGAGATGTAAATAATTTCAAAAGCTTAGAAAAGAATACATGGAGTAAAATAAGTAGTAATAGTTCTGAGTACTTCTTGTTCTTAAATAACCAATTTAATTATACTGTTGTAAAATTAAGCTTTTAATAATTGCCATTTGGCAATAAGATAACAGTATTCCTGAAAATGTAACAATTGGCTCTTTGGAGGTATGAGATGACTCTAAATACTATTTTCTTTGAGACAGCTCTGACACCTCACTAAAACATCATCCGCAGTTTATTACAGTGTGGGATTAAGCACGAAAGAACAATTTTTGTACCTCCTGCCACTAATTATATTTACTAAAATATTAAAAGATTCTAACCAGAGAAAATTTAAGTCTCATTTTTTTCTTGGCTCCAGTCAAGAATTAAAACATGTTTGTTTATACATTAGCACTAATTAAGATGTTCAAGATGTTATATATGCATATAAAGTAAGCAGAGCATATTTTAGATCACTACTACAAAGAGTAGCACTGGCCAATAAAAAAAAGAAAATAGGATTTATAAAATCTTTGAAATAAGAACTACCATTTACTTGATAGCAACCATTCTCAGCACAATAAGATACAGAGGGTTCATTTACTGTTTTTACAGGGCTAACACAATACACATAATGCTAACTCAGTCATAGTTAAATATCTAAAAATAGCAGTTCTGCACTTCCTGTTTCTCTACAAGGAACTATCGGTACAATGCCAAGAATATTCCTAGCAGCCCCTGCCATTTTTCTCCTACAAATCTCTTTCAGCTTCATAACTACTCCTGTATTCTTGTTATTCATTTGCCTTAGTCAGGAAAAGAGGTTTCCATTTTCATTAAATCTGAGCTCGGTCCTGGCTCTAAAACCTAAAACTATTAAAAGAAAGGCTATTTGGCATACCACAGGAAATACCATTATTTTTAAAAGCTGTGAAGAATTTTTTAAAGCTAAGAATAATTTATGTTTAAGGCAGAAAAGTAAAGCAATAAACAGGAATTTAACTAAAACATAAAAAGTGTCTCAGTATTCTTGAAAAACACTATTAATATTTGCAATAGGTAGATAGATGAACAAGTAGATATAGATAAATATACAAAGACATGCTTAGACATACTGTGTAACATTTTTATCATCTTATATATACAGTTTTAACTTCTATTTCTTTTTGCTTAACAATATTCTATGACTACTTTTTGTAAATTTGCTATAAATTTTCTTTTTGATTCTTGGAAGATTATATTGTACATATGTGTTATAGAACAATTCACTTAATTTTTGTGAATTGCATATATTCACAAAATTGCATACATTCACAAAATATGTGGTTGCATACATTGTTTTCCAATATTTGGAGTTATGGATAACACTATTATTTTAGAAATCTTGTATGCCAATGTCTATATACCTCTTTGATTATTACCTTAGATTCCAATATGTGGACTTTCTGGTTCATAGAGTATGAATATTCTAAAATTCCCTTTATTATATATGAAATTTTGTTTTTTTAAAAAATTTTCATACATCCAGAGAAAAATGGCTGATGTCAGTGTTTACTGCCCAGGGTTCCCCACACCCATATCTCCACCGGAAAACTATGAGATTGGTATCACAGACATAATAATGAATAAAAAAGCAAAACTTTTCCTGTGATATATCAAAAGATCATGACCTAGAAGGGAAAAAGTATAGGTTTTAGACATTTAACACATATTATGAATGTGGTCAAGGTGTTTAATATCTAAATGTGTTTATTTTCCCATCTGTAAAAGATGTGTTGTGATAATTATCTTGAGCAATGTTATAAAGATTATAAATAATATATCTAAAGTGATTTATACAAAGCTGGTTCTAGGTATATGGTCATTGTTTATAAAGTCCAGCAATATATTTCAGAAAATACTGTCATGAACTGAAATCAATTTCAGCCAAGAAATACAGCACCTCAACAGGTGAAACCAGCTCTTAAATGATCTTATGTGACTGGTAACTGAATTTCATCCCATTGGCTAATTTTAAACTTGCTTTTATGAGTTAACAGTAATTTTTTCATAATTATAGCATTATCCAACCCTCCATGAAAATCCATTACTGTATTTGCCTTATTCTTCTGAGGGAGTTGTAGGGCAATATGGTCAATGTTCCTTGGAAAATCTGAAAACAATCTTCACAGTTCAAAAAACACATGATAAGAGTAAAAGTAATAGATTTTCTATAATTTGTGACATATAATTTATATACCCATAAATATGTACGTATACTTAAATGTATATTTGAAACTATATATGCATAGTTATGGTTACTTAGGTGTCTCTAATACTTGGGAATCATGATTTAAACAGAAGATGCATTTTGAATTAATTCTTTTATAAAGACATACCTTTGAGAGCTAAATCTCTGTGAACATTTGCAATGAAAATTTGTTATGATATTTCCATTGTAAAGCAACTAATTTCTTCAGTTGCACATCCCTTTGTCTCTGTGGGGATTGGTCTTTTTCTCCCCACAGTAACTGTTCTATTTCAGAACTGTAATTTCTTACTTACAGTAGTATGATAAGAATCTAACTCCATTTCCTGCCTTTAACTTACCTGGTCTCTAATAGATCCTGTACTCTGAGGATAAGAAACTGTCCCCACCACCAGCCCATATGTAGTCTCCAAAAGTTGTTTTTTGGTCAGGAAGGAGTTTTAATACTGACCGTTGGAATTGTAACAGACATGAACAGGACATACCTTCTCCACATCACAATTGCCCCAGGAATCCCATTTCTTTATCCGTTCAATGGCGTCTCTTTGGTCCATAAATATTTCACTTTGCTGTCTTTATCCTACACTCTCACCAGAGTAATCTTGCTGTCTTCAAATTTGATCAATCTAATTTGTTTCTCAAGATTTCTCACCAACTCCTAATTAGATTCCTATAAATGTTTTCATGTCAATAAGAATATTTAGTCTACCTTTAAACTTTGTTTCCTCAGGGAAAAAAAAAAGGGAACTAACATCATTAAGGACCTACTATTATTATACAGACATTGTGTTAAACACTTTACATTACAAACTTCTGTGTTCCTCGTAGCAATCCTATATTTTGTTTTATATATACATGCATACACACGTATACACACACATGTACACACACACACACACACATACATTCATTTAAAAAAATAAAGACACAGGTTAAGTTCCTTTGTCTAAGGACATAGTTTGGAAAGTGGCACTGTTGGAACTTAAACACATGCTTACCTCACTTCAAATCTTTTTCTCTTTATACTGTCCCAGTGGAAGAGTAATTGGTACAGGAGTTCTCAAAGCACCAAGTAGGTGTGAGTGCAAGCAGAATTTAATGACTCTATGTGCTAAATTGAATTAACCATGTTCCATAGGTATCATGTTGACTTTAACAAGTTAATGATGTAAGACAACGGACATGAATAGCATATGAGAAAGATGTTGTTATAAATGTATTTTAGAAATATTAGACTAGGTAGTTACAAAAGCAGTAATATAGAGAGAAGAAAAAACAAAAAGATACTGGAAAACCAGGGAAACACATCTTAACATTAACTTAAAAAAGACTCACTGAGAAAGAATTGATAGGAAGGGATTTTCAGAAAACACAAACGGCCCTCTGAAGGCGGCCTGAGTATACAAAAGAACTGAAGGCTAAAGATGGTGATGACATAAAATGCAGCTCAGGATATCAGGCTCCATTAACCTGATATGCCTTTTAACTTAAGGATAAGTAACCAAGAATAAGCCTTCTGAGGAGAGAAAACTAGAAAATGTTAACACATAGATTCTCATTGCTATCTATCACTTAAAACACCTTTTGTAACTTAAGAATTTTTGTTTTTATTCAGACAGTTTTTATGCCAGAGAACTGTTACTTACAATAAGGTTTTTCTTTTTATCTATGATTTTCTTCAGTTATATAGCAAGTCATCGTTGTAATTTAAAATATTGATGTAAAACAGAGAAATTATTGGTAACTCATCCCTTTTTTTTTTTTTTTAACAACTAGAGATTCTAGTAGACCATGTAGTGAGCATTGCCATTTTTATGCTGGTCTAAAGCTCTGATCCATAAAGATGAAGAATTAGGCAGCCATCGATCACAAGCATCCAAACCATTCAGCAGGGAAGGTAATGTGTGCAAATGCATACAGTATCCACAATCACTAATCAAGATGCATTTTACAAATGGGGTTGAGAACTGCAGAGGCTATGGGAACAAGAGATCAATGTGATTCTGGAACATCAAGGAAGGCTTTAGGAAGTCAGTGGATACAGCACTGTTGATAAACAAGCGAGGCAAATGACCAGGATTCAAGCTCTTCTCTCATCTCCTGTTTGATATTGAAATCTCAATGTATCACTTGATTTTTACATTTATAATAGGAGATTTATAACTTTTGTGTTACAAATGAATTGCAGATCTAAATGTGAAAGACAGAAAAAATGATTTAGGAGAAATCATAGGAAAAAATTGTTATGACTTTGGAATAAATACTTCTTAAATAGCCTACAAAAGGATTAAGAAGCTCTTAATCTTTTTTTTTTTTGCCTCATGGAAAGACACCAACAAGAGAGTAAAAAAAAGCTTGACAAAGTAGAAAAATATGAGACGATATTTGCAATAATCTGAAAAAAAGACACATGTCCAGAGGATTAAAAAAAAACCCTTATAATTGAGTAATAAAAAGACATCAAAAATGATGATGTCTTAATAGTGAACATTACAAGATAGCATGCCATATGCCCAAAAGGTGTTCATCTTTATTAATTTTCAGAGAAATGCAAAATAAAACATAATATAAATTCACCAGGAGAGCTGAAATAAAAAAAGAAAATTCCAAATCCAGAGAAGGATGAAGAGGATCTAGAATTGCAAAGCTCCCATAGTGTTAAGTATAATTCGTTAAAAAAAAAAAAAAACCTATGGAAAAACTATTGGGCAGTTCTTAATAAAAGCAAGCATAAGCTTTCCCTATGACCCAGCAATTCCATCACTAGAGATATACCTGCATTCATTTTCCAGTGCTGCTATAACAAATTACTGCAAACTTAGCAGCTTAAAACAACACAAATGTATTGTCTTACAGTGTTTTAAATCAAAAGTCTGAACAGATTTCACAGGGCTAGAATCAAAGTATTTTATGTTTCTTTTTGGAGGCTTTAGGTTATAATCTGGTTTTACGCCCTTTCCAGCTTCTAGAATTTCCTTGTATTCCTTGGCTCATAGCTTTCTAACTCCATCTTTAAGACAGTAATGTTGGAATTTCTCTCACCCTTTCTCTCTTGCTCTCTCAATACATGCACATGCACGTGTGTGCACATGCGCACACACCCACATACACATGCACATAAACACACAACATAGAAATGGAAAAGGGAAAGGTTTCCCGCTTTTAAAGACTTGTGTGATTAGATTAGGCCCCCTTGAACAATCTAGGAAAATTTCCTAATCTCGAAGTCCGTATATTTCTTTGGTAGTGTAAGGTCACACATTCAGAGGTTTTAGTAATTAAGAAGTGGATATACTGGGAGAACCATTATTCAGTTACCAGAATACTCAACAGAAATGTGTAGCAGTGTTCATCTATGATCGGAATCTGTATTCCCCATCTAAAACTTCTTTTAAAATGGATACATTCTGGTATATACACACAATGAAATACTATACATCAAATGAAGCTACATCAAAAAGAAGACATACATTATTATTCTATTGGCATAAATTTTAAAAACAGGCAAAATTAACCAATGCATTAGGAATCATGGTGGGGTTACTCTTGGAGAGGATGTGACTTAGGATTAAAAGAGATCATGGAATTTCTGAGATGATAAAACGAATCTGTTCTTCTACCTGGGCACTAGTTACATTTGCTGAGTTTATGAAAATTATGTGTTACATATTTAAATATTACATTTTAAAAATCTGCCTATTGACCTCACCACATAGCAGAATAATAAGTGATATAATAAAATATTGTGAATTCTTTATTGTCATATGCAATATGCCAGATGTTTTACTGGTTTTTCATTCTCACATAGCCGGTGAGATATGCATTATTGGTCCCATTTAACAAATAAAGGGGCTAAAAAGTAGAAGTGTTAAGTAGCACAAATAACATCAGTGCCTTGATTTAAACCAGCCTTCATACTTCATAGCCCTTGAATTTCTTTCAATGATGTTTGAACCAGTAGAATCTGTTAGATCTGTGGAATTTTTGGAAAAGGAGCCTAAAATGTGGCTATTTAAGAGTAAGCACCACAGAATCTGGAGGTGTTATATGACAATAAAAACACCAGGGAAGTCCAAGTCATAAAACAAATGTAATTCAGTCATTATTAAGAATTTCAGTGGCTCATGAGTATATTCTCAACAGTTTCAGAGGCTGAGGTTGGAGGATCACTTGAGCCCAGGAACTAGAAATCAGCCTGGGCAACATAGTGAGACCTCATCTTTATAGAAAAATAAACAAAATTAGCCAAGTGTGGTGGTGCACGCCTGTAGTCCCATCCACTGAGGAAGCTGAGGTGGGAGGATTGCTTGAGTCTGGGAGATAAAGGCTACAGTGAGCTGAGATCACACCACTATACTCCAGCCTGAAAAAGCTAAAAAATCTTAAGATGGACACAATAACTTTTGTTGAGATGCGGAAAAATACCAAGTTCAGGGAAAGAAATAACCCACTGAGTTTGTTTGCTTATTTGAGAACCTTGCATCTATTTTCCACATTTGATTGGCCTAATCACCTAACACTGTTAAGAACTCACACACCTCACGGAACATACGTTCCTAATACAGTTCTTACTAGGTTAAAGGATATATTATCCGTGCACATCTTCCATATTCCAGCAGTGAACTTCCTGAAAGATAGTCATCTTTAGGATTTTCAAATGAAAAATCAGAATTCCTTAAAATTTTTAATTCTAAATTTCATATTATTCTTAAAGTGCTTATAGTATCTTTCATATTTTATATTGTCTATTGCTATGTAACAAACTGCCCTCCAATTTATCAGTAAAAAAATCAAGATTTTTTTTTTTAATCTCAGATTCTGAAGGTCAGGAATCTGGAAGTGGTTCTGTCCCAGGGTCTTTTATGAAGTTAGGTGCAAGCTATTTGTTAAGGCTATAGTCTCTGAAAATTTAACAGGATATGTAAGATTTGTGCCCAAGCTCACATACATATTTGTTGACAAAAAGCTTCAATTTCTGGCCACATGGGTATCTCCCTAGGGTTGTTTATAATAAGGCTTTTCTCCAGAAGTAGCAGTGTAGAAAGAGACAAGAAAAAAAAATAGAAAGAGAAAGAGGGACAGTAGGTGTAGTACCTTTAATAACTAATCTTAGAAACAGCATACCACCACTACTGCCATATCATCTTGGCCACATGGCTCAACTCTTGTACATGGTAGGCAGGGACTGCATGTGTGTAAACTGGGAGATGTGTATACTGGGAAGCAAGGTAAAGGTGTATATACTGGGAGGCAAGGATCACTGGGAACTATCTTGGAGACGCTTTAGTCATTATTATGGATATGTAAATAGTTGTGTTTACGAGGAACTCTAGCCTGTGCCAAATTTTCAAACACTGGAAAACACCAGCAAGGATCATTAGGTAGTGTTTGAAAAAAATAACATTTAGTTCTCCCAACTAAATAAATGGCACTATACAGACTCACATGGTAAAGAGGTCAACATACTGACGTTTTTGGCTTCCAAAACCTTGACGCTTTTTTTTTTTTTTCGGAATATCATTTGATTTGTATAAGATAGATTGAGAATTTATATTTGTTAATATTATTTTATTTATAAGAATGACTCACCTTTAAGCAGCAGACAGTACCACAGATACTCGTTTATAACACATTAGCTTCTTGTATATTCTCATCCTACTCCTAGAAATGTTGACTTTGACCTTACATTCATAATGTCTATTTCCTGCTCTTACTTTTTGCCTTATATTATAGGATTTCTTCAAACCTATAATATCTCAATGTCACTTGTTATTCTTTAATACTCACAAGAGAATTATAATGGTTTTTGCCATTTTTTTTTCTAATTTCTTTACTTAATTCTCCCAGGGATTCAGAAAAATGTATACATTTCCTGAGAAATGCTGGGAAGGAATTATTGTACAGAAACACTACTGCTCAGTTAGTTATTGAATTCAAATGAACAACCAAAATAAGTAACTGAGGCATAAATCTCACATTATTGAGGTTTATTGAGCCAGCATGTCAGTGTGCATGGGAGAAAGAGGAGTCACAGCGGTGTTTGTATTCGTTTTTTCCAAAGTGGTTCTCAGGAGGTTTAGTTTTTATACATTTTCTTTAAAAAGGGGAGGGTGGGGGTGGCAGTGAGAGGAGTGATTACATACTTGTGAGTCTATAGCTAGTGACTAGGAAATTTACATCTTACCTAAGATATGGTGAACATTTGAGGAAAAAGAGAATGGAGAAGGCAGATGTCTCAGGGAAGGGTGAAGGAATGATTAATCTCATCTTGTCTTTGATCTGTAACCCGGAAGATAAGCTAGTAGTCTTTTGAACCATGCTGATTTCTGCTTAGCCCTTAAGGAATAAAAGCCTAATTGCTGTTAGCAATGGAGGAAGGATAAAAAGGGGAATCCAATCTCCCATCTTGCCACAGCCCTGAACTCAGCTTCCAGAGTTTCTCTGGAGTTTTCTTGGCCAAGAAGGGGCTTAAAATTTTATTTTTATTTTTCAAGCCCAAGCATAGATTTTCCAGAAAATACATAGAACACCCAGTTAAATTTGAATTTCAGATTTAAAAAAACATATATATTTTTTAGTATAAGTACATACCATGCAATATTTGAGATATACTTATGTTACCAGTGACGAATCCATATGGGCCTGCAGCCACCTCAGTTCTTGCTCCTCGGAAGAAAGAATTTGACTGAGGAGGCATAAGGCAGGAGGAGAGACTGAGGCAAGTTTTAGAGCAAGAATGAAAGTTTACTAAAAAGTTTTAGAGCAGAAACAAAAGGAAGGAAAGTATACTTGGACAAGGGCCAGGTGGGCATGTGAAGGTCAACTGGGGCTTTTGACATTCTGACTTGGAGTTTTACATGTTGGTATACTTCCAGGGTCTTGCATCCCTTATCCCATGATTCTTCCATTAGAGTGGGCTGCCTGCATCGGCAGGGGCCTACTCACACGTGGGAGGTGAGTATGCATGGTATGTTTAAGAAGTTGTGTGCATGCCCACCTAAGACTTTCTTTTCTTTTCCAGTGGATTGGCCCCTGAAGGTCACAGGCTGCCATTTATTTTCTCTTGATGTGCATGTCTGAGTTCACTCTCCCAGTTCCTGAGATTTCACTGGAAGCTGCTGACTGCCAATTTCAAGTGTTTTTATCTATTAGGAAATTGCCTTACCTTGGTCCTGTGACCAATTGTCATTTTTAGAGAGGCAGTGTGACAACTGCCATACCATCACCTGGTGGTTGTCTGGCATTCCTGGTGGGTGCAAGGAACCCCTCTCCTGTCCTGCTCATTTCTGACTAGCTACCTATTGTAACACACATACTTGCGGGATGTATCCCATTTCCCATGATGCTTTCCTTGTGGGGAGCTGTCTGCATGTGCAGTGGCTTTCTGGCACTTGGGAGGTGAGCATGTGTATTGTGTTTACTGGAGTTGTACACATGTTCACTTGAGGTGTTCTTCCCTTACTAGTCAAATGACCCTGGAAAGTCATATGCCAGTTAAACTCTACCATTTTGCCCTTTAATGCACATACTCGAGCTCACTCACCCAGCTCATGAGAGCTCATCCAGAAGTTGCTGATCACTAGCATCAGGTGTGTCTATCTATTGGGAGACTGCCTTTCCCTGGCTCAGGCTGTGACCAATTGTTCTTTTAGAGAGACACTGTAACAATTGTCAGACCATCACCTGATGGTCACCTGACTTTTCTGGTAGGGTGGGAGAAGTTCTCTCCTGCCTTGCTTGTGTCTGAGTAACTACCTAGTCTGGTACAAGTTATATTAAAAAAAAAAAAAAGGATGTTTATGTGAAAATCAAATTTAACTGGACATCCTGTATTTTTATTTGCTTAATCTGGCAACTCAATCAGACCAGCATCCTGAGACAATGTGATACACATTTACAGTTTGTTTTTCTTCAAGTTGCGTAATCAACTGCCTTCTAGTGTTATACTATCTTTAATACTTGGATTCATCTTTTTTTAAATGTTTGTCAAATTATTTGATCCTTTGAAACACAGTATTACTTCCTCTGGATCCTATACTAACTTGTGTGGGTCTCTCAACTCCAGTTATTTTTAGTTCCTTTTAACGAGAGCTGAATCCTCCTGTGTCTACAATCACTCACCAGAGGACATAGTGGACAGGAGGTGTTATGCAGCATTACAACAAAACTCTTGACTCAGTAAAATCCTTCCCTATTCAATTTTTTAATTACTGAGAACTGTCCACCAGATGGCACTATGCCTGACTTTATTGACCGCACAATCTGATCACTTGTTCTCTTTGACCTAGAATAATCTATCTAAACTCCTTTCTGGTTTAGTTTTCCGTCAGTTTAGAAGAAACATTTAGAAAGTTTAGAAAGATCCACCTTAGTCAGCAGGGATAACCTGGTCTCAGCAGTCTTGTTCTTCCTCCAACCTTGCTCAGCTGTGCCTACGTCCACTTTCATGACATCAAAAAGAAGTAAAAGAGATGTCTGTTCGAGTTGCAATGGGCTGGACCAGGAGGCAGTCAAAGTAAAAGTACAGAGTTTGTAATTTTTTAGCTAGTAATTCTAGACACTTCCAATCACAGGTCAAACTTTGATTATGCTGAAACCAAAAGAACAGCCTGGGTACTTTGAGATTAGGGAAGAAAGCCGACACACTTCTTACCACAGCTGTCATCATACTTGCAGTCAAGGGGAGAAGATAGCTTCCCACCTCAAAGACAGGACCCAAGTTCAGGCTGCAAATGTGACCTCAAACAGTTCTTCAAAGAAAAGATGCTTAGGCAAGAATGGCTTGCAGAAGTGCAGGTTCAAATTTGGGAAAGAGAAACAGAGACATTGAAAGCAAGGCCTGCAAAAGGTTTTAGATCATTTCATACTTCAGTTGGCAAAAGACCTCAGCAGGGCATTCACATGTTGATAACAGGGTTTGTGTACGGAAAGAGAAGGTTTATTTAGGGGTCGATATACAAAGCTTATATTCATTACTTTTCTATTGCTGTGTTTCTCACCCTTTGCTGGCCGTGGACATAGGGATCTGTCTGGAGAAACATTTAGATAGTAAAATAAAGTATAGATTCTAAAGCCAGATTGCATAGGTCTAAATCCAGTTTTGTAATTTACTGTCTGTGTGGTCTTAAAACATTTATTCCTCTTTCTACGATGCTTCGTCTAGTTCATGTGAGAGTTGAATGGATTACATAGAAAACTATCTGGCACATAAGAACTAAGCATTAGTTGCCAATATTATTATTGTTATTATATTTGTTAGTCAACAAAAGCCTCTTACGATATGTCCCTGGGCACGGAGAATATAAAGCAAGGCAAAGGAAATGAATTCTTGAGTGGTCAATATGTGTGAAGCACCTAAGAGTTTTGCTTCCAAAATATTTAGTGTTTCTGTCAAGAAAGGTAGGTAGTATTGTTACTGGAAAGGGGTCCCAATCCAGACCCCTAGAGAGGGTTCTTGGATTTTGCCCAAGAAAGAATTCAGGGCGAGTCTGTAGAGTGCAGTGAAAGCAAGTATATTAGGAAAGTAAAGGAATCAAAGAATAGCCACTCCATAGACAAAGAAGCCTAGAGGGCTGCTGATTGCCCATTTTTATGGTTATTTTTCGATTATATGTTAAACAAAAGGTGAATTATTCATGCTTCCCCTTTTTAGACAATATATGGTAACTTCCTGATGCTGCAATGGCATTTGTAAACTGTCATAGTGCTGGTGGGAGTGTAGCAGTGAGGACTACCACCAGAGGTCACGCTTGTTACCACCTTGGCTTTGGTGGGTTTGGGCCAGCTCTTTACTGCAACCTGTTTTATAAGCAAGGTCTTTATGACCTTTATCTTGTACCAACCTCCTATTTCATCCTGTGACTTAGAATGCCTTAACCATCTGGGAACATAGCCTAGTGAGTCTCAGCCTTATTTTACCTAGCACCTATTCAAGATGGAGTTGCTCTGGTTCAAACATCTCTGGCAGTATCATCCCCATTTGGCAGAGAAGAAAACTGAAGTTTAGAAAGAAGTAACTAGATGAAGGTTTCATAGCTAGAAAGTAATGGGGTAAGAATTTCAATACTATTCTATCATATATGAAAGCTTCTATTTCACACAGCTGGAAAAATTCCCAGAAAGTAGGCATTTTAACGTTTTATGGACCTCAAAAAGCAGATGGTGGTCTTTTTGTGAGGAAACTAGTCTCAGACACACATTTATTCCATCTTTCATTGTTATGGCATTCCCTGGTGCTGGTTCTAAAGAAACTGGGTGGTTGAAACTCCTATACAAAAAACGATGGCAGGAGTGGTGTTGGGGGGAATTAAAAATGGGCCCATTAAGCCATGGTTGCTTCCTTCCTAGATCCAGGGAATGTAAACATGTAAAAAGGAATTGAACAATACGACAAAGATCTCACAGGTGTACTTGTAGCTGACAACTTTATTTAACAGAAACATCTGGACTTTCCATTTTCCATATAGGCCAAAACTTTGCTTTGAATGTATATCACATAGATATTCAGAATATTATTAAATCAAAAGATTATATAAATCATTGAAATTGATAATAGAGCTTTCAGATAGGGAGAGATATATATATAATCCCTAGAAAGAGCCTTTTTTGTTGTCTTCCATTAATAGAATCATATTAAATGCCTAGGGCAGAAAGAGATGTGAAAAATTGTTTAAATTTCCTTTTATGTAGACAATTACAGTGTTTTGTTTTAAATGGGCCATTACATATCTTAAGTCAGAGTTAGTTACATCTTTGTTCTTTATTTGATAACTTATGAATGAGGCACGTTTAAGACAGAAAATACTCTATAACATTCTAATAAAGGATTTATGGGCTTCCACTCATTACTGCTGCTAACTCTCCACATTATTCCTACTCCATGCTGGCTTTTGCTGGGTACTTAGGTGAGTTGTCTCATTAGCACTCTTAAGGGCCCTACAGGTAAAGACATTGAAGCTTAGATTGTTAGAAGAGTCTTCTAGTAGAATAGTTCACCTTTTAGGCTCTCTGAGAGTTGAGTTTTGGCTCCACTAAATTAACTAAAAATTACTCTGGGTAATTTGACCCACTCTAATCCTCAACCTCTTCATCTATTTACTGGAAATAATAGTCCCTCATTGGAAGGGTTGTTATAATATTGAGTGACATATTAAAGAGAAAGCACTGTGCACAAGAACAAATGTTACTTATTATTGCTTAATGTGAAATATGATCTGCCTTAGGCCACACATCTTTGAGGTAACTAAGCAGAAACTATTATCCCACAAAAACTGGGTGAATAATATCTAGTAACATTGTGCTAGGCCTGAAAATATTAGAGTCAGTCTGTTAAACCATAAACTACCTAATCAGAGCAGAAATCTTACTGCACCTTGAATGGGTATGAGGAATCAAGTCAAACCCAGAAAATTGCAGGAGTTGAGGAGAAGGCTGTGTAAGGGCTCCTGCCCATTAGAAGGTAGCTTGAATCCTTGCTGCCTGGTTAAGGCCCTCATAACACCTGAAGCCAAAACTAATGAAGAGGTTCCAAACACCACTCACATATTTGCATTTGATATGTATTGGGTCTTTAACCAGAAGAATTTTGCTTATTGTTTTCATGTTTTTCCAAAGAAAAAATCCTTACTGAATAATATTCAAACTTAGCAAAATAAAGGAGTATATGGAGGAGCAAATTATTTTTTGCAAGAATTACTATTATTTATTTGAGAGTTTATCTTGGTAATAACTACACATATGAACATAAATAGTCTGATGTGTTTATGGCTGTGTATACAGTACATTTGCATGCTAAGTGTGTATGTGTTTATGTGTATGTAAATGGGTTGACTGCTAGTCTGTTATACGCATGCATTAGATTTCTATTAACTGACTTTCTTCATAGCTGTATGTTTATTTTTGCATATTTGCAATTTCAAACATAATCTATATTAATAATTATATTTTTCTTAATTATTGTTCCATTTTGATTTTCATAATAATCATTACAATTTGGTGTATACATAAGAGAATTGAGACAGGGATTTTAATTTCTGTTTATATCTGTATATGTTCATGTATGTACCATGGAAATGAAATGCTATGGCTTTTCAGTTTGTGCTACACCAAGCCTCTCTCACTCATACCTTACTGTTTTCACTCAAGTTTTTTTTTAAAAAAAGTCTCCCTCTCTGTCTGTCTCTTTTCCCCTCTACCTTTCTCTCCTTAAAGTGTATAATTAGGGTTTTTACAGAATGATAGACAATCTTACAGCATTCTTGTCACAGGCCTATATAGATATATGTAAATGTATGTATAAAACCACATGCAATCTATCACCCTTTGATTTTAATCAAAGCTGAAATAACCATCTAATTTAACCATCTAACTTAGATTAACATGGATTTAACAGCCATTTGTCTATCACTTATATCACGTATTCTGGTAAGATATGCCCTTATAAATAACAATGCTACTGCCTCTAATGATCAGTAATACTGAGCTTTTTTTTTTTTTCGTATGCTTGTTGGTCACATGCATGTCTTCTTTAGAAAAGTGTCTGTTCATGTCCTTTGCCCACTTTGTAATGGGGTTGTTGGTTTTTCAATTGTTATTTTGCTCAAGTTCCTTACAGATGCTGGATATTAGACCTTTGTCAGATGCATAGATTGCAGATATTTTTTCCCCATTCTGTAGGTTGCCTGTTTACTCTGTTGATAGTTTCTTTTGCTATGCAGAAGCTCTTAAGTTTAACTAGATCCTATTTGTCAATTTTTGCTTTTGTTGCAATTGCTTTTGGCACCTTCATTATGAAATCTTTGACATGAGGTTACCTACAAAACAAACCTGCATATGTATTCTTGAAGCTAAAATAATTTTTTAATGTTACTGTGATGATATAATTTTGATAGTAAATTAATATTTAATGTGTTGTAAACACATAGAGCATGAAGTGCCTCTTTGATGACTTTTATCATGATAGCTTTAGGGGATAGTATTCACCTAACATATTTGATCACAAATGAATGACACTCATTCCCTTTTAATTAAAGGTCCATAGATAAGACTATTTAGATCCAACAATATATAATCTACCATTTTTTCCCTAGGATAGCCTATATAATTCCAAAGGTGCTTATTAAATGATGGGGAATAAGTGTTTATTATCTCACATTTTTAAGTAGTCAAATGCTGTATTATATTAACATTGAGCCAAAAGGTTTATTTTAAAGTTTATAATTTAAGTTCTTTATTTTACAGATGAAGAAACTGATACATGATGTGAAATTAATTCACCAAGTTCACAAATTCAAAGACAACTCAGAATATGTTAATATAAAAATACCAATCTGCTTGTCAATAAAGAGCAAATGATTTCATATCAAAAATGTAAAGAAATTTGATTTAACAAAATATAACTAAGCACTATTAGCTTCTTGATTTATAAGTTTAATCAATTATTAAAATAAATATGATAATCATCTATTCCTAACACTACTTATCTGATTTTTGCAAATGTCTCCTGTGAGCATTTCTATTTGCTTTGGGTGAAATTTAGATCTATGGATGTTAAAAACCTGGAATAATTACTTGATATATAATATGTTCTAACTATCACAGGATTACTCATTATACTGACTGGAGTCACTAGTTTATGTGAAGAATGCTAAATAAAAGATACTGATAGAAAAAAAAATACTGTGAGGCTGAAGAATAGCTTCACTATTTACTAGTAAGATATTAGCTCTGGAAGTTTTTTTTAGTGACTCATTAGAATCAAACTCTATAATACATCTATGTTTAATGGTCTGCCAATGTCTCTATATACAATATTAGATATCTTAGATATTGGCAATCTTTATTCCTGAATTGAGTAGCTTTTGGAGTCCAAAAAATTGTGCCACTTAATTCAAAGCTTTCAGATGATAAAACTAATACTCTAGTTAAGAGCAGTGTGTAGGAGGCATATGTAGACTTAATACAAAAGACTTATAAGAGATCCCAAGGGTTGTTTGCAAGGTAAGTAATCCATCATATGCATGTAGAAGCACTTCTGAACACTATTTAATAACATGGCACTTAACAGCTCTGAATAATTTCCTGCAATCAATTTTAAAAGAATCCTTATTATAGTACTTTAAAATTTCACACTACAAAATAACAAATGATCCTACAGAAGCTTGTGTTTTTAAACAAGAGTTTAATTTATTTTTTATTTAACATTTTTTAGAGATGGGTTCTCTCTACGTTGCCCAGGCTGGCGTGTAGGCATGATCATAGTACACTGCAGTCTTGGACTCCTGGACTCAAGTGATCCTCCTGCCTCCGCCTCCTTAGCTGGGACTGCAGGTGCATGCCATTATGCCCTGCTTTTCTACTTTGGTTTTATTACTAGGACCCATCAATCCATTCCATTTTGAAACTACAAGGAAATTTGATTCAAACTGAAGTTTCAGTGTGTTTGTCTTTTCCACTGAGTATTGCAAAACAACTAAATGTAATTTAACTACAATAATGACTTACCACTAAAGTCTTTAAAAAATTAGACATTTATCAAAAGACAGATTCGTTTTGGATCCCAGGAAAGAGTTTTGGATCTAGAAAAGAAGAGGTAAATTGGAGAGTTGAGGTTGTTTCAAAATATAGAAGAGGATTGCTGGGTCAAATGGTATTTTTATTTCTAGGTCCTTAAGGAATCGCTACACTGTCTTCCACAATGGTTGAATTAATTTACACTCCTACCAACAGTGTAAAAGAATTCCTATTTCTCCACATCCTCTCCAGCATCTGTTGTCACCTGATTTTTTTAATGATCACCATTCTAAATGGTGAGTGATGGTATCTCAATGTGGTTTTGATTTGCATTTCTCTAATGCCCAGTGATGATGAACTTTTTCCATATGTTTGTTGGCTGCATAAATATCTTCTTTTGAAAAATGTCTGTTCACATCCTTTGCCCATTCTTTGATGGGGTTGTTTGTTTTTTTCTTGTAAATTTGTTTAAGTTACTTGTAGATTCTGGATATTAGCCCTTTGTCAGATTGGTAGATTGCAAACATTTTTTTCCCATTCTCTTGGTTGCCAGTTCACTCTGTTGATGGTTTCTTTTGCTGTGCAGAAGTTTGTCTGTTTTGGCTTTTGTTGCCATTGCTTTTGGTGTTTTAGTAATGAAGTCCTTGCCCATGCCAGTGTCCTGAATGGTGATGCCTAGATTTTCTTCTAGAGTTTTTATGGTGTTAGGCCTCATGTTGAAATCTTTTATCCATCTAGAGAGTTATTTTTTGCATAAGATGTAAGGAAGGGATCCATTTTAAGTTTTCTGCATATGGCTAGCCAGTTTTCCTAACACTATTAATTAAATAGGGAATCCTTTCCCCATTGCTTGTTTTTGTCAGGTTTGTCAAAGTTCAGATGGTGGTAGTTGTATAGCATTCTTTCTGAGGCCTCTGTTCTGTTACATTGGTCTATATCTCTGTATCAGTACCATGCTGTTTTGAGTATAGTAGCCTTGTAATATAGTTTGAAGTCAGGTAGCATGATGCCTCCAGCCTTGTTTTTTGTTTGTTTTTTTTTTTTTTTTGCTTAGGATTGTCTTGGCTATGTGGACTCTCTTTGGTTCCATATGAAGTTTAAGGTGGTTTTTTCCAATTCTGTGAAGAAAGTTATTGGTAGCTTGATGGGGATAGCATTGAATCTATAAATTACATTGGGCAGTATGGCCATTTTCACGATATTGACTCTTCCTAACCATGAATATGGAATGTTTTTCCATCTGCTTGTGTCCTCTCTCATTTCCTTGAGCACTGGTTTGTACTGGGTATATACCCAAAGGATTATAAATCATTCTATTATAAAGACACATGCAAACATATGTTTATTGCGGCATTGTTTACAATAGCAAAGACTTGAAGCCAACTCAAATGCCTATCAAAGATAGACTGGATAAAGAAAATGTGGCACATATACACTGTGGAATACTATGCAGCCATAAAAATGGATGAGTTCATGTCCTTTGCAGGTAGATAGATGAAGCTGGAAACCATCATTCTTAGCAAACTGACACAAAAACAGAAAACCAAACACCACATGTTCTCACTTATAAATGTGTGTTGAACAATAAGAACACACAGATACAGGGAGGGGAACATCACACACCAGGGCCTGGGGGTTGCAGGGTTAGGAGAGGAATAGCAGGCATGGGGGGATTGGGGAGGGATAGCATTAGAAGAAATACCTAATGTAGATGACAGGGTGATGAATTCAGCAAACCATCACCATGACGTGTATACCTATGTAAAAAACCTGTACTATCTTCACATGTACCCAGAACTTAAAGTATAATAAACAAATTAAAAAATATATATAGAGAGAAGAGGAACTGACTTCACAAAAATAAATGGAAAGAGGCATAACTTGAAAGAAAGGTATGCCAGGCAATTTTTTTGAGAATGGTTTTATTTCCATTATAGTTTTTTACACATAGATGGCCATACATTAGTAGATCCCCCTTTCCTGGAAATTTGAACATAGTAGGAATTCAGTAATCTCTATTAAATAAATGTACCGACAGACATAGTCACTATCATTGAAAGTATTTAAATAGAAATGAGAGAAGTGATAGACATTATATCAGGGCCTTTCCTGGCAGTCACATCTGTGCTAATTGGATTCTGAGAAACAATGACTTTGCCATTTCCATATGTCTTAAACAGAATCTTACTGGTGCTATCTTAGCCATAATTCCCATGAGGCTAAGATTTTATCTTAAAGACCAGGAGCTCTTGGTAGTGAAAATAATTATTTAGGTTCAGATAAGAGCTCTAGTCACCTAGAAAGCTATGAATATAAACATGCACAGGTAACCCACTCATAATATACAATGGTACATACAGGACAGGCAGGGAGGTTGCAGTGAGCTGAGATCACAGCACTGTACTCCAGTCTTGGCAACATAGTGAGACCCTGTATCAAAAAAAAAAAAAGAAGGAAGGAAGGAAGGAAGGAAGGAAGGAAGGAAGGAAGGAAGGAAGAAAGAAAAAAAGAAAGAAAGAAAAAACATGAAAAATGGGGAAACCACACAGTCACTGGTTCATGCTACTGATGAAATGTAACTTGTCTGGCAGTGAGAGAAACCACAGCTGAAAAATTCTTTTAAATAGAAACTGAATCTTCTCTCTGAAATAATTATCTTGTCATTATTCTATGTGGCCTCTGGTTCGGAATTCTGGGAAGTTCTTCTTTGCTCAGTATCCTCCATGGAGATCTGAATTGACTTTTGGAACAACAATGTAGAATGTATAGCATTCACAAACTGTGCTTATCTGTGAATTTTTAGAGATCTGAGGACTGTTTTCTAGTCTTGGGTTTTGTGGGCAATATAGATTCCCTAAAAAAGTTCTGAGGCACTTAATCCATTTGCTTTCATTGTCATCATGTTAACATGTAGTCCATCAACACAACCAAAATTCTTTCTTAAACGCAGACCTGAAATTTATTTCTTTGCTGTTTCAATTTCATGCCCTTTCTCCTTCATTCTTAATCTAATTTTTGTCAATAACTTAAGGCTGTTGTTCAATTAAGAATTGTTACTACGTCTCTAGTCCTCGAAGCATTTTAAATACAACAGCAATGAAATAATTTTCCAACTGTACAAGGCCCCTAATTTTCCAGCCTCTTTCTAATTTCCTTCTATTTAAGCTCTCAAAGCAGCCAGTTCTTGACAAAACTAATCCTTTTCATTTAATGTCTTTCTTAAAATGGCAAATAATAGCTATTACAGACTAATATTTGGCTTTTTGATACCTTTGCTCCTTGAACTATAGGCTCATGGGAATTTGGTCTGCCTTTCAAATTCTTATAAGCAAAAGCTCTGCCAAGTATTTTACTTCTGAATTAAATGAGACTTCATTTTTGCAGGTTCCAATTCACACTTCCTTGTAACCTACCAATGCCACATAATTTATGTGTTTCTTATGGCAACACCTTGCTTCAAAGTACCAATTTCTATACTATTTAGCATGAATACTCTGTAAGAATAAGTAGACATAAAATGTATAATGGCTCAAACAAAAGTCTGAGGTGAATGTTTCTGGTCTGTAGGCAGTTCTTTTCTTTGCAGAGACCTGATTTCCTCTGGCTCCACATGGTTTCCAGCACTACATCCTACCGACAGAGGAAATAGTGTGCAGATGGGAGCATACTCCTCTTTCAAAAAGCTTGACCTAAGAATGCTGCATATAACTTACGTTCTTATTCCATTAACTGAAGCTCATGCACATAATCATACCATACTGCATAGAAATTGTGAAATGTAGTCTAGTTGTCTGTTAGAGATGTCTGTCTGTAGATGAATGACAAAGAAAATGTGGTATATATACAATGGAATATTAGTTAATCCTAAACAGAAAACAGTTTGGTGTTATACATTCTACTAGTGTGTACAAATGTATAATAACATGTATCCACCATTATAGATCATATATTGGATCTATTTTCACTGTCTAGAAATCTTTTGAGTTTCACCTACTCAACCCTCCCTTACCCCTAACCTGTAGCAACCAGTGATATATTTTTTTCACCGTGTATATAGTTTTGCCTTTTTTACCATGTCATATAGTTGAAATCACACGGTATGTAGCCTTTTCAGAATGGCTTCTTTAAATTAGAAACATGCATTCAAGTTTCCTCTATCTTTTCATGGTTTGGTAGCTTATTTGTTTTTACCATTGTGTGATGTATCAAGAATAAGTCCTAATGTAAGATAGAGACTTAGGGTGATAATAATATGTTAATGGAGGCTTACGAACAGTAGAAACAGTACCACTATGCTGGGGAATGTTGATAAAGAGGGAGGTGATGCATATGTGGGAGCAGGGGGGATATAGAAAAATCTCTGTACCTTTCTCTCTATTTTGCTGTGAACCTAAAACGGCTCTAAAAGAATATCTTACAAAAGAGAAAAAGAAGATGATTAGGAGGAGGAAAGTCTTTCATTTGTGACAACACAAATGAACCTAGAGGACATTATGCCAAATTAAGCCAGTCACAGAAGGATAAATGTTGCATGACTCCAATTATATAAGGCATTTAAAACAGTAAAACTCATAGAAGCAGGGAAGAGAATAGCGGTTGCCAGGGACTGGGGGAGGAGGAAATGGGGTATAAAATTTCAGTTAAGTTGAACAAGATTTAGAAATCTGGGCAACGTAGTACCTATAGTTAATAATGTGGTATCATGTACTTTAAAATACGTTAAGGTCATAGATTTCATGTTAAGTATTCTTACCACAAAAACAAAACAACACATACACAAATGTGCAAATGACAACACAAGTAAATACTTTGAGTTGATGAATACGGTTAATACCTTGATTGTGATGATGATATTATGAGTATTTTCATATATTCATAATCATAAAATGTGTACATTATGTACATTTTTCCCAAAGCCATTATAGGCCAATAAAGCTTAAAATATAAATATTTATAAACATTGTATTTCCTGTGGGTCCCTTTGAAAATTTTTTTATTGTTATGGTAGCCTGGTCATTAAAAATAAAAATATTTTATAAATGTAGCTTTTTTTCCCAGTAAGTAGATGGAGAAGGTGAATAACTGATGCAGAATGATGATGTAGTAGTTTCTTTCTTTCTTTCTCTCTTCCTCCCTCCCTCCCTCCCTCCCTCCCTTCCTTCCTTCCTTCCTTCCTTCCTTCCTATTTTTCTGGTTAAATTGTAGGCTCCTTAGAGAAAGGACTCAGGAGTTTGTATTTTGAACATTTATAATAATCAATACATAAACATGACAACAGAACAGTGCTAAATACATAACTATTTTTTTTTGGTTCATTGTTTAAGATCTAGAACACAGTTCAGCATTTTTTCCCCATATGGCCAGATAGTAAATATTTTAGGCATTTCTGGCCAGATAATCCCTGTTGCAAACAAGCTGTTTGAATACAAAATCAACTATAGACAATAAGTAAATGAACACATGTGGCTGTGTTCCAAAAGCCTTTATTTAAAAAAACAGACAACAGGCGAAAGTTTGGTCATTGGAATTAATTCTCGCTTTACCGTTACTAGCTGCTTACTATAAGACAACATTCTTAGACTCTCTGAATCTTTCTGAGTTCCAACATAAAATGGAAATGTTCTCACCTGTGGGTAGTTTTAAATATTACATATAAGAAAGTATGAGCCTAGATCAGAGAAGATGTTCATTCAGTCAACATACACTATCATGATATCTATTACTTGTCTAATATTTGTAGGTATGAAAGTTAATTTTGAATGTCTTTTTACCTTTTAATAGAGTCAGGAACATTGCAGAATTGAAACTGTATTATTTTTTCCTATTTCCCACCATGAGTTTGATAGTGGATGCTCAGTAAATATTTAACTAAGGACTTAAAGACGAGTGTATCTGTGTTGTCACGTACTAATCACAAGAGGTTCCGTAACATTGCTGCAGAACAGTGATTTTTAACATTTTCAGTTTTATATTCCTCCTTTTACTGTATCAAAGACTGTGGATCTCAACATGATACAAATAAAAAGGGTACTTTATTCTGAGAAAGATATGAAGATGTTGGTAGACATTGTTTTGTTGTATTTATCACTGATTGTAAATTTTAGGGACAGGATTACTGCTTTTGTATTGATGGAAACCAATTTTATAGCTCTGGCTTTAAAACAAATAATCCTATTCAGTTTTGTTGAAATGTAGAATAATACAAATGAGAAAAAAGGTATTGCTATGATAACGGTAAAACCTAAAGATAATAATAATTTTTACATTGATGTGGTATTATTATCAGGCAAGTTTGGCAGGAGAAACCTGAAATAGTGGTTATAGGGCATAAAATGTGAGGGATAGTGAATTATTAAGATTTGCTTTGAGAAAATTGCAGCCCATTGCGATGTTTTCTTTTTCTTTCCAGGGTTATGCTTGTAGTTAGTTAAAAACAACTATTTAAAGAACCTAAGGGGAAAAAAATGTTTCTTATTCCCTCCCAGAAATTGAAATATTTCTGATGACTTTGTGTCAGCACTATGTAAATGGAATCTTTAATTCAAAAATAAAAAAACCCTCTAATCTATGAAAAAATAGAAAAACATTATTACACTTGACTTTTTCAAACATAATTGAATCGGTATTTGAAGTACCAACACGTGCCAGGAGCAGTGCTAGGTAATAAGGACATCAAAATAATTGGTTGGCAAATAGCAGCTTCTCAAACCTTTCTTGGCTGGAGAAATAAATAGACGTCTTCTTCTATTTGAATTGAAGTATTTTACCCCACTAGATTACTGACTTCTTAATGGTATCCCATAGTATCCAAGATCATTTTTGTATCATCTAGGGAATTTAACAGGTGATAGGATATACATAGATAAATGTATGTCACCTATAAGTGTTATGTGAATTATTTCTTGGTTTATTTTTTATTGTACAGAAGCACATGTCAGTAAGAAAGTAAAATTATTATTCCTGTTCTTCTATCACATTGTTTAACCCAATTGACTGTTTGAGAAAAATAAATTTAAAGCATTTTTAAAACAATATTTAAAACAGTGTTCTTAACATTATTAAAATGTTAACAGTGTTAACATTTTAGTGTTGAGGTGACTGTAATTAGAGGCACTTTATATTTGTAAGAAATTATAACTATATGGCATCAAAATAATACTAAAGTTTATCTCTCCCACACTTCTTTTTTTTTTTTTTTTTGCTTCTACTCGGGTATTAAATGGTTTTGAAGTAATTAAGTCCAAGCCAGTAAAGAAAGTCTCAGAGAGAAAAAGATATATGGAAGTCATGTATCTTTTAATGGTTACTTCCTATTACCATTAAAAATTACTATCAGCTACTGAGATCTCTCATGTCAGAGAATTTCTAAATATCCCTCAGCCTATAGCATTTGCAAAGCACTCTGTGGTTTACAGGGTTCAAACAGATTATCTCATTTGAAACTCTCAACACTCTCGTGAGCTACATATGCAGTTATTTTACTATTACTCGAATTTTAAAGATTATAAAAGTGAGGTTCAGAGAAGTTAAGTGACTTGCCCAAGATCATGTAGCTAATAACTGGTGGAATCAGCTTTATTACTAAGCTCTTCTCAACTCTTCTCTTGTTCTCTGCCAACTATACTATGGTGACCATCTAAAGGAATAGTTTACCAGACTCAAAATACTCTCTTAAAATCATGTAAATGGTTTAAAAATATTACCTGGAGAAGAAACATGGTATATCAAGATGAACAATAGGTGTACATTTGGAAGGTGAACATTATGGGTCTAGCACACATTTAAGTGATTCTTCTAACCAGATGGAAGTTGCTTAATCTCAATTTTCATATCTATAAATTAAGATAATAGTGACTTCCCTACCCCATTTTAAAATTGCTGTGAAAATCAAGGCGCTTTATGAATTACATTTATAGCTTATGTAATCATGGAATATTATCATGAAATCACACAGTAATAGATGCAAAAAGAACACTACCCCAGATTTTGTGGTGAGATACCCAGCTTGCGATTATACTGTAGCTAAGAAACACAAATTGTAGCTTTGGCTCTGCTACTACTTGGCTGCATGTCTTTTAAAATTCCCCAGAGCCTTTGTCTGTTTCTTCATGGAAGTTATTAGGCTGAACTGGATAATATCTAAAGACTATGTTGAGCCCCCAACTTCCTGTATTGCAGGCTTGTGATTCTTAGTGAATCCAACCATTCTCTTTGGCTTAAACTCCCTGATCATCAACAGAATAAATTGCAGAGACAGCTGGCTCAGGTTAGAGGTACAGTCTCTGGCCACACAATAGAATAAAACTAAGGAGACCACACTGCCATCAAACAGATGATGGGGCTCTCATTAGCAATGTGCTGAAGCCAGTGACATCCAGGGACAATTGCAGCTGGCATTATTCTCACATTAAGATGGATGTTCAATTAGTCTGTCTATGCTAGCTTAGTCTGAACTCATCCTCTGAAAATTCAAGGATGCTGTCTTTGTTTAATAATCAGAGTTTAGGAAATAATCATTAAGCTCATGCTTTGCAGCACATCTACTATGTGGATAATAGCGCACTCTTGGAATGGTAAAATTAAAAAATTAATAGTACTCACCCTTCTGTTCTGGAAGGAGTATGCACTTTAATACCAGAGAGTTTTGTGATCAAGGCCCCATCTGTTGCTTACTGGCTTTATCTTTTATTTGCCATTGTGTTCACTGATTAACACTATACCTGGCAAATAGTAGATGCTCATTATGTACTAATGAATTAAACAGCCTTGGGATTTTTATGTATTTTCTCTGTGCCTGAGCTTCTTCAAATAAAATGGGAATAATAACACTGAAGTTATAGAGTGGTTGTGAGGATTAAATGGGATAAAAATAGAGTCTTTTTCATGGTAGGGTTGCTCAAAAAACATCCATCCCCTTCTTTTGCACAAACTTCCCTGCAATTTTTAATTCTGGTATGGGGGAAGTACTGATGAAATTTATCATCACATCTTCAAAAGTAAAAAATCTATATAATAAAATAAGCAAAAGGAGCATTAATTCAGACTGAGAGATGGACACAATGAAAAACAAAATATTGCAAGTGACAAAATGCCACTGAGGTAGCCACTAAACAGAGGGACACATAAATAAGCCAAACGTGGTGGAAGTCCCACATCCCCTGCTTTCACTGCCTGCCACACTGATGAGCCACATCAGATGTGATAAGCATGAACACTTACAGGGGTAGCTTAAGAAGGAAGAGTACCCTGAATCAGAGTTACAGAGATGGTTTTGAGAAAGATCTGTAGCACTCAGAAAGCAGGGCTTTTTGTTTGTTTTGTTTTATTTTAATAAAAATAGCATTAGCTAAGAAGGAAAGCTTAGAGTTCAGAGTCACAGAGATACTAGTTCAAGTCCTACCTCTTTGACTTATATATTGTGAGAGCTAGGAAAAGTTATTTAATCTCTCTAAGAATCAAATGCTATAGTCTAAAAAATAAACATGAAAATACTGACTTTGCCGATTTGTTTTGAGAATTAAATGAAACTGTATACCCAGCATATTGCAGAGACAAACTACTCTTTATCTATCCTCAATGTCTACTATAATGCCTAATATATAGTAGGCAGTTGATGTGTATTTGCTGGATATATCAAGAGCCACTGAATTAATAATAAATCTAAATAATATCACCTCAGAGGAAATATACAGTGACTTAATGTATACTCACCTCTAATAACAATTAGTATATAGTAGATACTCAATAAATATGCCCTTCCTTTGATTTAGTGGAAGGATTATTAGAAATATATTAGAATTTTTAACTATGACTCATAAAATGAGCATCAACTAAACTTTTGGAAGTCAAGTTGATTAAAGCAAATAGGAGTAATTTGGAAACCAAATTATTTAAATATTTTCCCATTGGGTTTATCAAGACTATTGATTTATTTTTTTAATTAAAAAACTGGCAATAACAGCTGAATGCATTTTAATTCCATTGACAATAAGTACCGTGTTTCCTGGAACCCAGGTAAAGAAGACAATCATTTACAGATAAGTAAAATATCTTAATGAAAACATGATAAAAATTTCAATAACTTTCTTTCCACAAAACTTAGAAGAGCTATCTTGTCTCTGTATTTTATGTAAAGAGTAGTGCTACTACAAACACTTGGTTTGTTTTGCTGCCCTTAAATAAAAAATGGAAGACTGAAACTTTCATTGTCCTCTTAGGAGTTTTCCCATGTTCTCAACTATAAAAAGAGGTCTACCTCAAAGTCACATTTGATGATCCAATGAGACAATGTTATCCTTTAAACTTTAACACTGGAATTATATAGTATCTTCTGTGATCAACATGGTCATATAATACATATGTACCCATATGTTAGATTCAATATTTAAAAATAAGTTTTAGATAATTTTTCTGCATATAAACAGAATACTTTGCACAAAGAAAATATTCTACTGACAAAAGCCTCCCTTTATTCTGATATTGATGCTTTTTTTTTTTTTCTCTCTCCAAGTAGGAAAAAAAAAGGTCATCAGAGAATATGGTGTCTTAGTGTTTTTGGGAGAAAGGGCTTCTCACTGAAAATTTTGAGAATTTCTGTGAAACCAGTGCTTAATTAATAGTAATGTCAAGCTATTGATATTTATGGATTCTAATATTCTAGACTTAGCCATGACAGCTTCCTGTAAATATTTTCAGCATATTGGGTAGCATATGTAACAAGCAAATCCACTGTGTGTAATTATAAGGCATGAATTTGACGAATGTAATTTGTATATGGAACCTAGACACAAAATTACTAGTTTTTGTCCTTTAGTGTTAAAGAAATGTGATTACTATATGAGGTTGGAAAAAACCTCATTAAAAAAGAATTTTAGCCTACTGACTCATTAGCTTTTTCCTAAATAGTAATTATATATATATATATTTTAAACTGACATGGCAGTATAAGGTGATAGTTTTTAGAAAAAAAGTGTCTCAAATTGTGCTTTACAACGCATTTGGATGTTTGCTGCGGGGCTAAATTCTATGAAGCATTTCTGTAGTCTCCTGATAATTTGGATTCAAAACATGATCTCTGCAAGTTTCCAAATATGTTTTGAATAAATCTCAAAACCTTTTCTCTCTATTTTAATACCTTTTAGATACAAAGAGATTAGAGTGGATTCCACGTGCCTGTTACTCTAATCATTCATACTATGTACTCTCATTTCATTCGTAAATAACCATAAGAATTAAAAGGGGGTTGAGAAACAGTGGGAAATTATTATTTGCTAGGATTCATAGAGAAATTATTCTAGTTAATTATTTTAATAATCATAAGGGATATGAATAATCCATATTTATTCAATATTCAGCCTAATCTCAGAAGTTTAGTGACTTATGCAAGGATCCACAGTTTGAAAGTGAAAGTTACAGGAGTAGAACTTAGGCCTTCTGATGTGAAGTCTCAGACTTCTACCTTTATATGGCAGCTGTCAGGCAGGCAAGAGTTACTCCAGAATAGGGGGATTCTTGGAACACATATTGAAACTCCTTTCACTAGTGCAGCTGATTTATTTTGTTACTCTACCGCAGAAATAGAGCCATCATCAATGAGGTGCTATGTTGAGGTATGAGGTATAGGGGAAAAGCTTGAAAGAAAAACTAATATTGTGGCTGGGACAAGTACACAATTTGTTGAAAAATTTCCAGTCTCTTTAGACGGGTGAGTTCACAGCAGAAGGAGAATGTGAGGTAGTTGTCAGATTATCTTCCTATGATGAAATTATGGCTCTGGTGAATAGAGAAAACCACATGTTCCAGAACAGGGTGGAAAGTCAAGCAGTACCTCTGGGACATCTACCGTGTGTTAAATTATATTTAAAACTCATCATGTCACTTGTGGAGCTCATGGAGTTTTTTCATTTTTATGGATTTAAGCCAAGAGAGGCAGACATTTATTCACTTGTGTTACAAATATTTATTGAGATTCTAAAATATGTCAGATATTCTACTGGATATTTGAGATATCCAACATAGAGTGTTCCTCATGGAGCTAATAACCTTATGGACATTCAGATTTTAAAAAGTGTCTCTAAACTTCAGCTATATTAGTAGAAGTAGAAGAGAGCTCTTTGGGCTACAGGGAAGTATATTTTAGGATATGTGGGTAAATAAAACAAATACTTTGAGCTATCTGAAATGATTTCATGTGGGGAGAAACATCTAATCACACGTGATAGTTCTAAAAATCATAATTAAGTATGATGCATAGAAATTATAGGAAGGCAGCAGTCTGCTTCTTATTAATAAAAAGAACATTTTAACAATTATTCTTCCCTGAAATGAAAGTTTCTGGCTCCTGAAGTGAGGTCTGTTTCACAGATGATTTTGAAATGGTTGAGTAACCATCTCTAAAAATACTAAAAAGCAAACATCGAATTGAAAACGTAATATAATCCATTTGAATATGTGAACTAGTATTAATTATAGCTATGTGGTTGCTATAAAATTATTTTCAAAGTGTCTTGTGTGTTGTTCTAAGTATTTGTGAAAATTCAACTTGTTAACAGTAGTAATTTTTAGTAAAGGAAACACAGAAGAGAAAAGGAAAGTTGGGTAGAACAAAAAGAAGCTTGCAGTTTTGACTTATGAAAGAGATAAACATATCATTGTTTGCACCTTAATTTCTGTCTGATCAAATTTGGAACAAGAATATTGAGGTGAAGATACATCAGACAGATTAGAGATATGTTCCAAATTTTATATATATGTAATTTCTGTAATTGGTACACTGGTATAGATTTTTCTGAGCAAAGCAACATTTAGCATTCCCTCCCATTGGAGAGGGATTTAGGAAATCCCATCTGAAATGTGGAGATTTTGCTTTGGTTAAATTGAGCAAATACGTAACTAAAGTTTATCTAAAAGGTTTCCCTCCTTGAATTATACAGATTCTCCTTGCCTCTAGATAGGTTTGACAAATGTAGTAAATAAAAATACAGAACGTCCAGTTACATTTCAAAGTAACGTTTAGTACATCCTTATACCAAACAATTATTCTTTGTTGATCTGACATTCAAATTTGACTCTTCTATTTATATTTAATCTGGCAAGTCTATTATCAAGCACTGTTTTATAATAGAGAAGGTATCAAGAGTTATTCCATGTTGACTTGAAACTATAAAAATGTGAAATTTCAATGAAATATAGATGCTTTCTTTCTCAGACTTGTTCTAGGTGTTAGAAATAAAGAAACAAATTTAAAACTGTTATTTCCTTTTGGGTTTCAGGGTCTAGTAGTAATTGACAAAAGTGTAAACAAATATAAAAACAAAAACAATATTATAGGTACTGTAAGAGAGAGATGAATGGTGTAGGGTGGAGGTAACCAAGGAGGATGAGTGCAGGCTTTGACCTGGCAGGAATTGAGGAGGCTTAAGGAAAGGTTTTATAACAGGGACGAAGCTTAATTTGCATCTGAAGAGATAAATTCGTCTTGAGTAGGAATACAAGCTCTACTTTAGTAGTTATTGAATATGATTTTTTTCTACTAAACCTACATTATACCACCTGTCTACAAAGTGTGGCAGCAAATAAAAAGCTTAATAGTGCAAAGCAGTGCTCTTTGACTTTTAATAATATAAAATGTGTGCTTTTAAACTTGGATTATTTCTATAGCAAATGTAAGAAATTAATTAAATTCTTAGGACTTCAAGCAGAATTCAAATAGTATCTTTAAGACAAAAAGCCAAACCCTTGCTGAGTGAGTCAATAATATATTAATTAACATTTTGAACCAGCATGCTGCTATTTATTGGTCTTCTCATAAAGTATTTCATTTAAATTTATTGAGATGTATTATCCTTGTAGCCTGTAACAAGCTATTAAAAAGCCTTGCCAACGAACAAAATAATTATCCCAAAGTATGGCCACCAGCTGAGCCAGAGGCTTGATTGGTTAATTGTCTGAAGAACAGTGGCTATGACAAGATGCCTTTATTTAAACTTCTCACAACCCTATGCAGAAGCTCAAAGAAAATTCATTTGCATATTATCAGCCTTTTATTGGAAATAGACTGTGTAGGGAATTTAAAAGAAAGATAAACTAGTAATAGTAGTAACTGATCCAGAGATTTACCAAAAGAATTGAAGAAAAGGTGAACAAGGAGAAACCAACAGTTATGAAGAACCTACTATGTACTGGGTTCTTTACATGTATCATCCTGTGTAGCACAGATAGATATAACACTATAGGTTAGCATAATTATATATCTTTTTTATGTAATAGTGGATGTAACAGTTTCTGGGATATTAAGCAGCTGGAAATGGAATGTATAGCACAAAAGTAGGAGCGCTGAGATGTTAACCAGAATTATTTAATACCAAAGTCGAATCATTTGCACTCTACCAAGCTATATGCATAAAGCTTCATAGTTCTATTACAATTTATTAGAGATACTATATGTATTTTACATCTATTGGGGATTACAATACAACATGAGATATGGGTTGGGACACAAATCCAAACAATATTGACTGGGGTTAATAAATTCTCATCCATTTGAATAATGAAACAATATAGAGTGAAGAAAGTGAGCAAACACATAATTATGATATTGTATAGGCTGGATGATAACAGAATTCTGTATAAAATGTAGTAGCAAATTCAGTGTTTGTCTTTGGTAGAGACAAATGAGAGATTGATTAAAACAAGTGAGCAGAAGGAATTCAGCTACTCTACAAAATAGAATATACGAAGGACGACTTAGAATATAAAAGGGAAACTATCACATAAAGATGGTAGAAAGAAAAAAGTTTTTCTTGTAGCAGATAAACTTTTAGATTGCCACTGAACATGGGAAAGATAGTTAAAGCTAGATATGAAATTGACACTGAAGTTAAGGTAAATTTATGAGTAGGGCAACAGGAGTGATAAAGCCACCAAGAAATATTTTGAGGAACATACTTATCAACCTCAACTGATTTCAAGCAATGTATCTGTCAGTAAGGATACTTTTGGTTGCCAGCAAGAGAAATTCAACCTGAGCTGGTTCGGCATAAATAAGCTCATATAAACAAATCTATTTCTTAATTCACTCTAGAAATATTTATTGAACATTCATTCCATACAGAGCACAGTGCCAGGATTTAGGGTCATGGCAGTGACTAACATAAATATACTGGCATACCTCAGAGATATTGCAGATTCCCTTTGAGACCACTGAAGCAAATGTATCAATTAAGTGAATTACACATTTTTTTTTGTTTTTCAGTGCATATAAAATTATGTTTCCACTGTGCTGTAGTCTGTGATGTTTACAATAGCACTGTGTCTAAAAAAGCAATATATATATATACATATATATATATATATATATATCTTAATTTAAAATACTTTATTGCTAATAAATTGTAATAATTACCTAAACCTTCAGTAAGGCTATAATCTTTTTACGGGTGAAGAGACCGGCCTCGATGTTGACTGCAAATGATCAGGGTGGTGGTTACTGAAGTTGTGTCAGTTTCTTAGAATAAGACAACAGTAAAGTTTACTGCCTTGATTGACCCTTCCTTCCACAACAGGCTTCCCTGTAGCATGCAATGCGAGTTGATATTATTTTACCTTGGAAAAAGAAAAATAGTGTAGAGCTGTCTGAGCTATATGAGGTATGCACAATTTATCAGGCCCAGAAACATGAGTATGGGTTTCACTAATGCCTCCACACCCATGCCAGGAGACAATTGTTTAAAAGCATCTTGTTCCTGACTAGCTGCCTCATCCATTACCTCTATGTTTCTCATAAATTTATGATATGAGGAACAATTCTTAGCCAATCAATAGCTTATGTTATTCTAATACAAATTTTTGGTAAACAATTTAGAAACTTCCTCTTCTTTGCTTCTGTAAAATTCTATATGTAACTCTGCTAATCTGAGTGTATATTCCATTTTTGTTAGTTTGAATCTATGCTCTCAGTTGATCACGCTCAACTTTTTCACTTCAATAAACTCTTCTTGAACTAGATTCTGACCTTTTTGGTTGTTCTAGGCCAAAAATCCACAGTAGAACTTCTTTCAAAATTTGAGACAATTCTCTCAAAACCTGCTGCTGTTTTACCAACTAAATTTATGTAATATTCTAAATTCATTGTTGTCATTTCAACAATGTTCACAGCATCTTCACTAGGACTAGATTTCATCTCAAGAATAATTTTCCCTGCTTAATCATTAGAAGCAACTTTTTCTCTAGTTAAATTTTATCATGAGATTGCAACAATTCAGTAACATCTTCAGGCTCCACTGATAATTCTACTGCTCTTGCTGTTTCTACCATATCTGCAGTTACTTCCTCCACTGAAATCTTAAACCAAATGCCATTCGTGAGTGTTGGAATAAACTTCTTCAACACTCCTGTTAATGTCAGTATTTTGACCTTTTCCCATGAATCACAAATGTTTCTAGTGGCATCTAGTGTTTGGATACTTTTAAGAAGGTTTTCAATTTACGTTGTCCAAATCCATCAGAGGAATTATTCTCTATTGCAGATATAGTCTTACAAAATGCATGTCTTTTAAGATTTGAAAGTAAAAATTACTTTTTAATCCATTGGCTGCTGTGAATGGCTATTGTGTTAGCAGGCATGAAAAAACACATTAATCTCCATATCCATTGTCATCACAGCTCTTGAGTGACCCAGTGCATTGTCAATAAGCAGTAACATTTTGAAAGATTTTTTTTTTCCTGAGCAGTAGGCCTCAACAGTGGGCTTCAAATATTCAGTAAACCATGCTATAAACAAATGTGCTATCCAGCCTTTGTTTTTCCATGTATAAAGCACAGGAAGAGTAGATCTGGCATATTTTTTGTGTTGTTTAAAAGCATTTATTTTTCTGTTTATTTTTATTATTATTATACTTTAAGTTCAGGAGTACATCAGCAGAATGTGCAGTTTTGTGACATAGTTATACACGTGCCATGGTGGTTTGCAGCATCCATCACCCCGTCATCTACATTAGGTATTTCTCCTAATGCTATCCCTCTGCTATCCCCCTACCCACTGCTGTCCCACCCCTAGTCCCCCACCCCCAACAGGCCCCGGTGTGTGATGTTCCCCTCCCTGTGTCCTTATGTTCTCATTGTTCTATACTCACTTATGAGTGAAAACATGCATTGTTTGGTTTTCTGCTCTTGTGTCAGTTTGCTGAGAATGATGGTTTCCAGCTTTATCCATGTCCCTGCAAAGGACATGAACTCAGCCTTTTTATGACTGCGTAGTATTCCATGGTGTATATATGCCACATTTTCTTTATCCAGTCTATTGTTGATGGGCATTTGGGTTGATTCCAAGTCTTTGCTATTGTGAACAGTGCCACAATAAACATACATGTGCAATGCATGTGTCTTTATAATAGAATGATTTATGATCCTTTGGGTATATGCATAGTAATGGGATTTGCTGGGTCAGGTGGTATTTCTATGCAGCCAACAAACATATGAAAAAAAAAACTCATCATCACTGATCATTAGAGAAATGCAAATCAAAATCACATTGAGATGCCATCTCACACCAGTTAGAATGGCGATCATTTAAAAAATCAGGAAACAATGGATGCTGGAGAGGATGTGGAGAAATAGGAACACTTTTACACCATTGGTAGGAGTGTAAATTAATTCAGCCATTGCGAAAGATAGGGTGGCACTTCCTCAAGAATTTGGCATAATTTTTAAAGGCCCTTGGATTTCTGGAATGGTAAATAATCATAGGCTTAAACTTAGTCACCAGCTATATTAGTTCCTAACAAGACAGCCTGTCCTTTGAAGATTTAAAGCCATGCATTCACTTTTATCTCTAGCTGTAAAGGTCCTAGATGGCATCTTCTTCCAACAGAAAGCTGTTTTGTCTACAATGCAAATCTAATATTTATTATGTCACCTTAATCTATTATCTTAACTAGATCTTCTGTATAACTTGCTTCAGTTTCTACATCAACACTTGTTGCTTCACCTTGCATTTTTATTGCTGTGGTGATGGCTTCTTTACCTAAACATGAACCATCACTGCTAGCTTAAAACTCTTCTTGTGCAGCTTTCTCACCTTTCCCAGCCTTCATAGAACTGAAGGGATGTTAGGACTTAGTTTTGGTTTAGGCTTTGGGTGAAGGGAATGTTTTGGCTGGTTTGACTTCTATCCAGATCACTGAAACTTTCTTCAGATCAGCAATAAGACTGTTTCACTTTCTTATCATTTGTGCGTTCCGTAGAGTAGCACTTCTAATTTCCTTTAAGAACTTTTCCTTTGCATTCACAATTTGGGTAACTGTTTGGTGCAGTAGACCTAACTTTTTTTCAGTCTAAGCTTCAACATGGCTTCCTCACTAAGCTTAATAATTTTTAGCTTTTCATTTAAAGCTAAAGATACTTTTACATCTTTTTACTTTAGAACTTGGAAACCATTGTAGTTATTAATTGGCTTAATTTCAATATCACTGTGTCTCAAGGAATAGGGAGGTCTGAGGAAAGGAAGAGAGACAGGGGAAAGGTCAGTCAGTGGGGAAGTCAGAACATACATTAATCAATTAAGTTTGCTGTCTTCTATGGGTAATGTTTGTGGCAAACTAAAATAGTTATAATAGCAACATCAAAGATCACAGATCACCATGACAGATAGAATAATAATGCAGAAGGTTAAAATATTGTAGGAATTACCAAACGGAAACTAGATACTAAGTGAGCACATGGTATTGGCAAAATGACATGTATACACTTGCTCAATGCACTGTTGCCACAAATCTTCAATTTGTAAAAATCATGGTATCTGCAAAGCACAGTAAAGCAAATTGTGATCGGTGAGATATGCCTGTATTTCCTGACCTTACAGAGCTTAATTCTAATTTAATCTTTACAATAGTCCTATAGGAAAGATTCAATAACCTCATTTTATAGATGAAGAAATTGTATGTTAGAGAGATTGAAAAACTTGCCAGAGAACAAACAGCTGAAAATGGCAAAGTCTAATCGTGAACTCAGGTTTCTATGTCCTCCAAAACCTAGGGCACCGTATGATACTGGAGATGGATATTCTCCAAACTTTAGCCTAACATTTGGACCAGAGGGTCTATTTCATTTAATGAGAAGGGACTTTGAGCTTTCCAGAAGTTTCATTGAGGTCAGTCCATGAATCAGACCTACTTTTGATGCTGTAGACTATGTCATGCAAATTCTAGTGTGGAATATAAAATAAACATACAGGAAAAAACTGTGGGTTGGAATGTAAGTAAGGAAATAACAGAAATAATTATATAGTGTGCACTAGGAACTGCACTGGGATTTTGGCATATGTTCTTTCATAATACAGTTGGCCCTCTGTATCTATGGAGAATTGGCTCCAAGACCCTATGTGGATATTGAAATCCATGGATGCTCAAGTTCCTTGTGGAAAATGGTGTAGTATTTTTATATAACCAGTGCATACTTTTCTTGTAAACTTTAAGTCACCTCCAGATTACTTATAATACCTAATACAAGGTAAATAATTGTTATAATATACTGCTTAGAAAATAATGACACAAAACACCTGTACACGTTTAGTATAGAAACAACTATTTTAATTTTTTTATTTTTAGATTTTTAAAAATTATTATACTTTAAGTTATAGGATACATGTGCAGAACATGCAGGTTTGTTACATAGGTGTACACATGCTGTGGTGGTTTGCTGCACCCATCAACTGGTCATCTACATTAGATATTTCTCCTAATGCTAAACCTCACCTAGTCCCCCTACCCCTTTGACAAGCCCCAGTGTGTGATGTTCCGCTCCCTGTGTCTTGGTATATAGCCAAAGGATTATAAATCATTCTACTATAAAGACACATGGACATGTATGTTTATTGCAGCACTGTTCGCAATAGCGAAGACTTGGAACCAACCCAAATGCCCATCAATGATAGACTGGATAAAGAAAATATGGCATATATACAGTATGGAATAATATGCAGCCATAAAAAAGTATAAATTCATGTCCTTTGCAGGGACACAGATGAAGCTGGAAACCATCATTCTCAGCAAACTAACACAGGAACAAAAAACCAAACACTGAATGTTCTCACTCATAGGTGGGAGTTGAACAATGATTATTTTTATTTTTTAAAGATGTTTTCAGTCCACAGTTAGTTCAATCCACAGATGCAGAACCCATAGATATGGATGGATGACTGTATTCTTAAATTATCTTGTGAGTTTAAGTTTTGCTACCTTCTAGTGACTTAATAAAAAGCCATCGTTCTACTGTCTCAAAGCTGTTTACCTTACTGCATTCTCTGGTTTTGTACATAGAAGCTAGAATGTAAGTTCAAGTTAGTTTGATTGAAAAGCACATCATCTTAATTATCACAATTTTAATATTTAAAAACCATACAACCAATGGGCTGGGAAGAACCTCCAAGCTTTCCATATATAATAATGTTCAAAGGAGATTTCTTTAAATCATTATTAGTATTAATTGCTTGCTTGTTGCTCTGTGTGACAATTTGCTTCTGGTAATAATGAAGCCACATGTCCAAGAAGGATAAAGCCTAAGTATCCTAAGTATAGCACTGCATTTATTCATCTAGCAAATTCTGAGCTCCTGTGCCTGGCTATTTACTAGGTTTTGGAAATACAGAGATTAAAACGAGTTTAGTGCCTCTACTAAAAAAAATAACATTCTGGTGGAGAAGAGTGAATTCAATAGAACATCAATACTTTGTGTTTACTGCCATGATGAATGTATGAGGGGCATGTAGAGGAGAACACCAAAATCTGCCTGGGTGTGGGCCCTTTGCTGTGAGGAGGGGCCAGAGACCACCCTGCAAGAGGTGGTCTTAGAAAGAATCTTTCAGAGATGGTGCCAGGAAAACCATGGCTCTTACTGTAAATAGTTTGTGACCCAAAACATTAGATTTTATTACAGTTATCTTTAAAAGCACACTTGTTTAAATGTAGTTTGGGAAAGAAAATTGCCTAGCTCTGGTCCTAAATTCAGGATGCTCTGAGGCTGTGAATCATCGCCAACTGCACTTGGTACAGAGCCACATTTCCATTTATTTGCTTGACATTTTTCTTCCAAAGGGAAGAACAAGTTAGTTTTTTCTCATCTTCTTGAAAATATGAAATGCATCAGCCAATTATCTTCCTTAGCCCTTCATCTACACGAAAGACAAGACTAGCCCACAAATTCCCCCACAGGAATGCCAGTATGTGCTCTATATTTCATCTACTTTTTGTTTAATGCCCTCATTGAAGGGGAAAGAAATGTTCAATTGTCATGGAAACACATTAAATTCAAGTCCAATTTATTCCTACACAAACTATAAAGATAGTATTCACCATCTTTAGAATTGTTTCCTTCTCTTCTTTCTTTTCTACGTTTGATTTTTATTTTATCTTTCTTTAGAAAAATCGTCCAGTAAGCTTTCTACAGTGCTTAGATGGTGTAAACTAGGACCATAGAGCAAAAAAGATGCTTTATAAAAATAGATGTGCATATTCATTGTGCCAGGAACTTCACCTTTACTCTTTTATTGTATGCTCACAAATACACTCTGAGGAGAATTTTATTTCCATTTTGCAGATGATAAAATTGAAAATGATAAAAGTCAATGAAGTAACTAACCAAGATCACATGCCACTAAGACACAGACTGTGGGGCTCAGGTCTGTAAGACAGATACCAACATTCAGTTTCACTTTCTTGCTTTTTACAGGAACCTAAAAATATTCAGTAGTCAATGAACAGGATAAACCCTAGCAATTTTCTTCTTTCTTTCAGAACTTCAAAATACAAACTTATAAACATCGTATTTTATAATTTGCAAAGCACTATTCACAGCCATTGCTTCATTAAAAGCCCTTTACAATCTTACAAGGTACATTCTATTATGAAACTCATTTTTATGGATGAGGAAACAAAGTCTCAGATGGAAATAAATTATTTTCCAAAAATGTTCAATTCTGTAAGTGACAGAGCCAGTATTTGAGTGGAAATTAAGACTATGAACTTGATGATTATCTTTCTCACTCTGATGTTTCACTGTAAAGCCAGATTATATTTTGTTCAGTACGGGTAAGGAGCTGAACTTTTGTTAAATCAGACTTTCAGTTATGATAGAAAATATTTGGAAAGCTGGGCTAGCCACAAGAATAGGTAAGGCTTAAGTGGTCTCTCTACTCTCCATCCTAAGCATGTGTGTGCGCACGTGCACACACACACAAGTATACAAGCAGTCATACACACAAATTCTGAGTGTTTTGAATGCTTTCTGCAAAACAGATTAGAAATGGAAGCATATCCAAGGAATCTCAGATTACTGAGATGTTCATCTCAACAATTGACCGTAGGCTTTCTCCATTTGTTAAATACTCACATTTTAGAATATTAAAGATCTTACAGAGCTTTATTTTTTAAGTTGAACAATGCTTTTAAAATTCCAAATAACTCTATAATTTGTGAATGAAATTATACTTAAGTAATAGAAATAATCACTCACTGATTCATCTACTTTAGGATTATAAAGTTTATGTAAGGATTGCCTTTAATAGAATAGTGTAATTAAATACCCATTCATTAATACTACCAACCTGGATTTTTTATCTTCAGAACTTTGTAGATGCATGGTGGAAAAAAATGCATTTTTGGAAGCAGATGAAATGAAATGGTCTACATTTGCAATGATCATAAGTGAGGTTAATAATATATTCTACTTGAAGGAATGCCACCAATTTTTATAAGAGATGCCAAAACATTTAAATTTCACTTTCTCAAACATTTATGGAGCATCATTATCAGTAGTGGTCTACTACAGTATAATTATCAAAATAAATGCCTAATAAGACATTCACTCTCTCCCTCTTCAAGCACCAAACACTATAACAGGACATAAAATGGCTCACAAATACAGGGGATAACATTACAGATGCTCTTCTGCAGAATGAATAGCAAATACTTTTTAATATTTGTATTCAGCTTAGAAATGCTCTTATGGATGAAATGTGAAGAGTACTAGAATAAAGTGAGATTTCATAGTCAAATAGGTATCGGTTCCAACAGTAAGTCAGTAACTGAGTCAGCTTCCCAAGATTCAATTTTCCTGCTATTAAGGGAAATACGACTAAGCTTGGAAGTTTGTGGCATGAATTTGGATTGTTCTATTAAATAAACTCTAGAACCTAGAGGACTTCACACTGTAGCCATCATCAGTATTTCCACTGCTCACTCAGTGTTGCTTTTGATGCTGTTGTTTCATTGTTGTTGTTAATTTTATTCATTTTGTTATTATTGTTTGGTCTGACCAAGGATACATTTCCAGAAAGTGCCCACATCAACACTTTTCAGTTTCATGAAGTTTAGGCTTGGTGCTCTATGTTGTTTTTCCCAGTTTATTACTGAAATGAAGCCATCACTTCAATGATGGAAGAGAGACATGATTTTCATTTTGATATATCCATTTATTAAATATTATTTGACTATGTGCTAGATTTTGCATATTCTATAGTGACTAAAAGATATACATTCCCTGGTCTTAAAGGTTTACAAAAAAGTTGAAGAGAATATGATTAATCCAATTCCACAAACAAATGCCAAATTGCAAATGTGATAAACATTACCAAGGAGTTGTATGTGGTAGATGAAAACTTATAGAAGGTTTTGTAGGCAGGAATTATACAAAGAAGTGAGAGACTGGCATTCCAGGCAAAAGGAAATTTATATTCAAAGGCCCTCCAGTTGAAGGGAGCTTAACAAGTATGAGTGACAGAAAAAAATTAATGTGATTATAGCAAAGGAGTAACAGGAGAGAATAGGAGATGAGGCTGGAGAATTCAGTACAGGCATTACCACAGAGACCTTAAAGGAAAAGTTACATATTTTTCTTTTTTATAAGAGAAATGGGATGTCATACCAGGTTTTTATACAAGATGTGACATGATTGATTTGTATTTAGAAAAGATCACCCTGCATCATTCTAGAAAAAATGAGTTGTGGTGTGGGTGGGTAGGAGGAAGTAGAAACAGTAGTAAAGACACCATTCACTCAAACTGGTAGAGCTGAATTATTTAGAGTAACAAAATTGTTCTATATAGTCAGAATGGCAAACTCAGGAAGATGAGGGCAGAATTGCCAATTTAAAGAAAAAATAAATTAGACCTCATGCTACCCAATACAAGCATAAGCCAGCACATGACTCCGCTGCCAGGCTACTCCCTGAAAACACAGGTGTTCTCAAATGTCAGGCCAAGGTTTTAGGCCTTTAACACATGATGGCTTTTCCCAGGTTTTAATTTTTATTAATTTTCCAATAACTAGATGTGAGTGAAGCACCAGAGACTATCCAGAGGGTAAAATTCATCATGGCATAAATGTCATGGATCATTATCCAAATCTTACCAGCAATGCAACTCTATGCAACTGACTTCAAGCAAATTGTTGAATCTGGATTTGTGTCTCAGTTAAAATGTATCTGTCCCCTTAAGGGAAATAATATACTATAATTTGTTGAATTTGGATAGAGAACTTGATAAAAGTTTATCCAGGTAAACACGAATACAAATACGTGATTATCTAAATACCACACTTAGAGTCGGCTCATTCACACATCAGCATGGGAACAGTTTGTTAAGATTGATATTAGCTACTCATAAAACTATCATATGAAATATTATGGGATTGGGCCTATACAGTTTTTTATTTCTCAATATTTTCCTATTGGGAAAACAGTCATCTTCTACATCCAACTTTATAATGCACGAACATTTATTCTCTCAATTTGTAATTATTAAGTGCCTGCTATATGATATATGTTAGGAAAAACTAAAAAAATGTAGACAAAAAACAATTGTATAGGGAAAACGAACTTCAGAGAACTTTCAGTTAGAAACAGATTTGCAAGTAAATAACTACAAAATATCGTAATAACTATTTCAACAGAGATAAGCACAAGGTACACTGAAAACAAAAATTAATCGTCAAATTTCTTTGGGGAGAGAGACAAACTGATTCAGAAAGGGAGAGAGGAAGAAGAGAGAGAGAGAGAGAGAGAGAGAGAGAGAGAGAGAGAGAGAAAGTATTTCTGGGTCATAAAAATGTGCGTTTTAGAAAGAAGAAACAGTCTGCCCAAAGGTACTGAGTGGCAAAATACCATGGGTTATATAGGAGAATGTAAACATTTATAATTACTGGTGCAAAGTTTTAGGGTAGATGTAACAGAAATTAAGTTTGGTAGATGTAACAAAAATTAAGTTTAAGGGGAAGTAAGACAATGAATATAGATATGAGAGAGAGGCACAGAAGCAAATAATAACGTCTGTATACCTATGTGTAAGGTACACATTTAGAAGTCTTCCATATTTGATGTTTGCACTGGCAAGAAAATATTTTAATGTATGCATATTTCCTGGAAAGTATCGTAAATATTATTAATTAAGCTTAGACTAAAGAAATGAGAGTTTCTTGACTTATTTTTTTCACTGGTTGCTAAATTATTGTTTTTAGAAAACTAAATGTGCTAGTCAACAAAAAATCAATTTTAGAAAGCGTAACGTTCAATGTGTATAGAATAACCTTATACAGAGTGTGTGATTCTTTGATTGGAAGTTAACCTGAGAAACAGAGTTGTAAAGGCTTAGAAGCCTCCTTCAGGTCTGCTTCTTTGCTAAGAGTACTGAGAAAACTCTAAGTGGAAAATACGCTGGAGTTCTGGCAGTCAGAGGGGACTTCTGTCCCTCAGACAGCTTCAAGCAGATGCATGCTGTCATAGGAGGAAATGGGGGAACCTGAATGTTAGAGCTTGCAGAAGAAAGTGAGAACACAGTAGTTAAGAACACAAGCTTTGGAATCAGAGTTTTTTGGTAGATGTAACAAAAATTAGTTTTATGGGGCAGTCTCAAAGGAATGTTTTAGACCTTTTGTCTGGGATCAGCATTTGCTTCTTCAACCCTGGTGGACTAATTAAAAGAGTGAAATGGAGCAGACAAGTTTCATCTGAGAATATATGAACATCTCTGTCTTTACCACCAAACTTTACTGAGTGTTTTGGTACAAAACATAGAATAAGAACAGAATGAAGTTTCCCCATGGAGAGGGGACTCTGGAGTGCATTGCCAACCATATTACTATCCTGATCTTTAGGGCTCTCTGCCGTAACTTCCTTGGCATCTGTATCCAACTTCAGCTTTCCTAAATGCCATCCTCCTCTTTACCAGCCTCTGAAGCTGGCTTCTGTGGAGTTCCGTCCCTTTGTTATTGGCAGTGTCAGTGACACATGTAGGAGGAAGGGAGGGCACAGCATGTCCCTTTAATTGTACTGCTTTTTGTTGTACAGTTTGGGTCAGTGGAATCAAAGCCTCATAAGGGATAGTGCCATCTAGAAGCTCTGGAATTGGTGATCAATTGAAATAAGTCCTACAAACTGGGGTCATGACAGGAGAAAATTAGAATCATAGGAGGGGGGAGCAAAAGTGATCACATCACGCTCCAGTTGTTTAACATATGTTATATACTATGAACTCAACCTTTTGGATAGCCGATTCACCCAGCAACCTGGCACAGTTGCCATTAACTATTTCTCACAGTGAAGAGACCAAAATTAAGAGTTCAGGCTCATCACTGGGTTCCAAGTTACATAGCTAGCAAGTAGCAGCATCGAGACAAGAACTACAAACTATTTTAATTTCAGTAATGACCCTAACAGTATTAATAAAACACAATACTAAGAAAAAGAAAATGTGTATTGCACAATACTAAGAAAAAGAAAATGTGTATTAAACACCTTATTTTAATTTAGATACTCTACATGAGTTATCTCATTTATAAAAATCACTTTAAGGTACAAACTGTTATTATTATTGTCCTTTTAAAAATGAGAAACTGAAGCCATAAGGGTTTAACTAACAATTACCAAGCTCTTATAAACAGTGGATGACTGAGGGCATATTCAAATCTATATACTCTGATTCCAGAGCTTGCCCTTTTAATCAACAAACATTCTTCAGGTAGATACAGTAAACCCCTATGTGGCACTTGAAACAAACATTGTGCCATTTACATTTTATCCCTATTCTATTTTTTGTATCAAAAGATTCAGTAAAGGGTGGTGACAATAGGTGAAAAGACTTACCCAAGTTCAAAATAATTATTAACTGAAAAACCAAAACTAGTACCCAAGTATTCTGACACCCAATCTAGAATTATTTATTTTGTCCTAGATCAGTGATAAAGAAGAAAAGCAAAAAAAAAAAAAAATTCAGTGCATGAAATTTATTTGATTTAATATTTTTCAAGCGTATGGAACTGTGGTTTTTCTTATTTGGGTGTAGTTCAGAGAGACGAAAGAATGCAAATTGCTTCAAAGTACTTTACTGCTCTGTGTATAAAACTCATCATTTTCCCATCCTCTAGTCTGTATTTCATATGCACTTGGAGAATAATTGCAGCCTGAACTTAAACAATTTTTCTTTTTTCTCTCTTTGTGCTTATATCAAAAATGTCTATCCACTAGCCTTTCATTTTTTAAAACAAGAGTGACAATTTGTCATATCTGTTTGGGCGTGTAAGGCTAGGATGAGGATTATTTAATCAGCACTTTAGTGTGAAAGATGGCTTAGACAGCCTTCAATTTGTACTATGCCAGTTAGGCACAATCTGTTCAAACTGGATAGAGGCTCTCTGTAAGCTGAAAATTATGAAATCATTGTTTGGAATCACATGCATGCAATGGATAAGGAAAACAAACATGTATTTATTGGTTGGCTATGATATGCCAGAAGTTGAATATACAATCGGAATTCTCTGGTTTCAATTTTTCTTGCACTGTGGTGGTGCTGAAGCACATGATTAAGTTTGCATGGGGTGAAAATATGTGATGGTAATAGAAGTTGCTGGGGCACGGTGGAAGGAATGGAAGCTTTGAGACCAGGAGACTTAGTTCTGCTTTCAACATTTGTACTTGCTAACTCTGTGACCTTTGGCAATCTTTTAACCTCTTTGATCCTTAGCTTTTTCTTCTATGAAGTAGGCGTATTTTTGGTGTGTGGTGCCACACGACAACAATGGTTAGAAGGGGGTGTATAACCTCTTTGATCCTCAGATTTTTCTTCTGTGAAGTAGGCATATTTTTGGTGTGTGGTGCCAAGGGGGTTCACCGCCCCACATGTTAGCAGTGCCTCTTCTTATGAGATTAATACTTACAACATGTTGTTGTTTTCAGTGTCCATACTCATCAAATATCAAACTGTTGTAGGAAAATTATCTTTCACAATTTATCTAATTGAATCTGTGTAAAATCGTGCTTGTGTTTATCACATTTTCAAAAGCAATTTTCTAAATAATGATGGTATGTTGTGTTAAAAAAAAAACCAGCACGCATTGTACCTTCGTGATAAGAAAGAGCTCATGCTACATTGCTTCCTGTTAAACTCTTGTGAGGTTTTAAATATATTAAGATATATTAAGGGACAGTCCAGAGCATTGGCACATAAGTATCCAACATTTTGCATATAAATTAGCAAATAGTGTGCCCACCATCTTCCTGTAATTTATAGCTAAATATCAGCATGATCATGGAATGCAGATCCTAACCAGTAGTTCCATTTATATATCTACTTCTTAGTCAGAAGTCAATACAAATTTGCCACAGTAAGTATGTGATTATTTTTCTGGATGTCAGAACAGTTTCCCCAAATATTTATCAATCAAAGGTCCAACTATAATTATCAGTTGTTCTTAAGATGAATATACAACTATTCATCTTGGAATAGTTTTCGACAAATAGGATCAAATGTACAGAAATCACATACCAAGGCAATCAGGAAAGTCAGTCAATAAGAAAATCCTGCTCCTTAAGAGGCCACATCATAAAGAGAATAACACATTTTAGCCATGGTGACTGAATGCATTAAATGCAGAGAACCCATGCATAAATCTTACAGTGTTCTAGTCATTCAACAAATATTTACTGAGTACCTATTGAACGCCAGACACTACTCTAGATGCTGGATGCATTAGTTCATTCTCACGTTGCTTTAAAGAACTGCCTGAGACTAGACAATTTATAAGAAAAACAGTTTAATTGGCTTACGGTTCTGTATGTGATACGGGAAGCACAGCAGGGAGGTCTCACGGAACTTAGAATCATGGCAGAAGGCAAAGGGAAAGCCTGATTTTCCTATATGGATGGAGCAGGAGCAAGAGAAGGGAGAAATGCTACATACTTTTAAACAACCAGATCTCATGAGAACTCACTGTCATGAGACTAGCAAAGGAGAAATGTGCACCATAATGTAATCACCTCCCAACAGGCCCTTCCTCCGATAATGGGGATTTAAATTCTATGTGAGATTTGTGTCCAACACTGGAGACACAAATCCAAACTATATTACTAGGGATACAGCAGTAACAAAACAAACAAAAAAGTTATGTGGTAGAACTTCCATTCTAAATAAGTAAATAGAAAGTAAATAATATACGTAAGTACAATATATATACGTTTGATAAAAATGAATGTTAATAAAACATTATTATCATATCAAGAACAAAATGATATAACAAATCATGGAGGTATTGACATTTTAAGTGAATAGCTGAGCTGTCACTGAGAAAGGACCTTTTAAGTCAATAACTGAAGGAAGTGAGGCTTGTGCCTTGAGAACACCTAGAGGAAGAGCATTTCAGGCAGAGGGGCTAGCAGGTGAAAAGGGACTGGAGACGATGGGGGCAGACTCAGTGTGTGGAGGGAAATCAACAAGCAAGCACAGCATGGCAGCAGCAAGAAGGCAGCAGAGGAGGTGATGTGGGGAGAGGAAGGCAGAAGGACACCAAAGACCTTGGGGACATAGTAAGGACATCAGTGTTTTCAGTAACTGGCAGTAAGTTTCTGAAGGGAGTCAACAAACTCTTCTGTATTGACCTTAAGTAAAGTTTGGGCCCCTTAAAGTTAGATTTTTGAGCAGATTACCAGTATGACCTGCCTTTAAGGGGTGCAGAGCTGATTTAAGTTGAATATGAAAGCATTTGTTTACTCTGTATGAGTCCTCTAATTGTGCTTGTCCTTTAATTCCACATCCACTCTCTCAATTTCAACCTAAAAAGGAAAACAAACAAAAAACAGAAAGAAAGAATAGAAAAGTGTAGTACACTGATAGAGTGTCTTTGCTGTAAAACAGATAATGTAGATACTGGATATCCTAAGTCACCTCCTCAGAGCACTAAGTCTCTTCTTCCAGATACCTATCTCTATTTTGAAGGGAATTTTTATTATCATCATCATTCTCATTGAATTACTGTAATTTATCTAAAAGCTTGAAGCCACTTGGAAAGGGTAGAATTTTTCACACAATGAAGTTAAAATTCCGTAACTGGGATATGATCCTCTTCCCATGAAATGATGAACAATCTCAGAGATCTGGAAGTGACAGAGAAAATATGGTGGATATATTTTCTTTAACATGTTTGGGATGACTCAAATTATTTGATCCATCAGAGAATTATGTGTTTGTGTGTAAATGTATATATTTCTTTATGTATGTATTTGTGTGTGTGTATATATATATATGGATGTGGATAATTCTCTTTTAATGAGAAAGAGTATTAGTACTTATTGTTTTTTAAAAGTCAGGCACTTGACATATTTTAACACATTCAGTCTTCCCTTCACTTATTTTACTTTTGGATTTATATCCTCATTTTATATATGAGAAAAAAGAAGATCGTGGAAATTAAAGAACTTACCCCAAGGATTTTAAGCCATATCCTAATGGACTGTAAATGCAATAATATTTCTTTGCATTTTACTTTCATAGATACCTGAAGGGTATGCCAAACTTTCCCTCCTTATTTTTATTACTGGATTCGCAAACTTTCAGCATTATTTCCTAATATGTTATATAGGGCTCCAGAATCTTTCCTGCCACGTGATCCAGACAGCCAATTCTAGGCAGATGGAATCAGTCCGTGAGATAGAACACATTTCCCATAGCAGTGTTTACAATTTTATGTTCTTTCAGCATCCATTTTTAAATATAAGTTTAGCTTTCTCATACCAGAAGCAGGGCCCTGTCACTCTTGACAGCTTCTAATACTAGACCCCACCCAAGTGACTGCCCCCAGTGGCTGGAGGTGATACTTAGCGACAGCTCTTCTGCCTTGCAGGCTGGGCACCTAGCTTCATTACCAGTTCCTTTGAAGGGATCATGCAGACATTAACCTATAAACTAAAACTGACTGTCTCTGTCACAGGTGATATTCTGGAACTAGTGCCTACTTGCTTTAAACCCACCAATTAGTTACCTGCAAGAGACCTGTTTGGATAATGTCCTGGACCCAGTAAAGTCATTGGCCCATGGTTCCCTAATTTCTCTCTCTCTCTAACTTCCCTCCCTGACCCTCCCGTGTGTGGCTTCTACTGCTCAGTGTACCTTCTAAGGTCTGGCATTACTAAAAACTCTTAAACTTTCACATTGTGGTTGTGTCACAAAAGCCCCACCAGAAAACTGGCCCCTGACTGTGAGGCAAACTGCTCCGCCCAGAAGGGAGCTATGTTGGTGGATCCACCAGTGAAGCTTCTGGTGGCTGCTGGGGACAGTACGTGCCAGCTAAGTGCATTGGGAGACTTGAATAGTTTCATTCAACACTCATCTTTCTTTGTACTATCCCACGTTGTTCTTCGTTCTTTTCCCTTTTGAATGATAAGCAATTTTCCCCACAATTAATTGGCGAATATACTGCTACAGCAGGCTCAACATCACTTAGTAATTGCTTTAACAGCCATCAGAAAGGCCTTTTATCTCAGTAAATTAACACCATCACCTGCAATTTGCAGAAACTAGTAAATAAAAGATCTTCCTTGATGTCTGTCTTTCCCTTGTACTTCACATTTAATCTATCACAATGTCCTGTCAACTCTACCTCTAAAATATATTTTGAGTTTGGCCATTTCTCTGTGTCTCTACTGCTGCCAACCTATGTCAAGTCATGAGCATATCTAGCCTGAATTACTACAAGAGCCTTCCACCTTGTCTCCAGACTTTTACACTTACTCTCTCTACAAAAATGTGTCCATAACACTGCCAGAATAATCTTCTTACAAATGTAAATCAAGTTGCTGTCTTAGAAAAAAATTCAAACTTGTTAACCTACACACAAAACCTGAATTGCCTTGCCCCTGCTGGCTTCTGTGAATGTGATTTCTACAATTCCCTGCTCTTCCTCTCTATGCACCATTGACACTGGCCCCCTTTTGTGATTGCAAAGAGCCAAAAGCTCATTCCTACTGGAGTCTTTCCTCTTAATGTTTCCTCTGCTATCCAGCTCTTGTCCCAGTCTATTTCTTTCTTTTTTGTCAAGTTTCAGGTCAAATATTTTTATCCAGAGAGCATTCCCTGACTCCTATATGTTGTAATTCTCTTCTTTTCAGTCCTTCATATATTACTACATGAAGTCACCTTATTCATCTGTTCACTCACCTATTGTCTTTCTCTTTAAGGCAAGCTCCATTAGAAAAGACTTTCTCTATCTCTCAATCATTTTCATGGTGCCTGCACCAGATCCACAGCAAGGACTCAATCACTATTTCCTACATGACTGAGTAGCAGGTATCAGAGTGATTAGAGCCACTGGTTGCAATATCTATTCTGTCCTTATGTGTATGACAGCAGCTTCCTGTGCTCTCTGACCATCACTGCTGAGATAATAGAGCGAACCTGGAGCATGAAGCTGCTGTGTGAAGCAGGGTGAATAGATGATAATGTTCCATTTTATTAGAAATTTTCTGTTTGGCCCATAATTGAAGGAAGCTCCTCTATATTAAGACTGTTGTCTGCACATATTAAATCCTGCCCTGGGCACAAGCCTTATTGATGCCATAATCACAGCCTGCCTGGTCCTTCTAGATTCAGTAAGTCCTGCTTTGTCAATATCTTCTCATTTCACCTCTCACTTTAGATAATTGGATATTGTCCCCGAAGACTAGTCCAAACAGCCTTTCCAGTACTTGTGCTTGAGTTTTGCATCTTAGTTTTCAGAATATCTGCCTTGTAATTTTCATATGGATTTTATAACTTGATTTGAAAAAAAAAAATAAAGGTCTGAGAGACAAGGTGGTATTGGACCGTAGATATAAACGTGTTTGTAAGAGCAGGGTTTGTTGGCTCTCTCTTTCTAATTCAGTCACCAGACAGGCACTTTCTCCAGCTCATGAGTATTAATACTCCAGCAAGACTCAGACATGCTCAGTTCCCCAAATGGTACTAGCAAGTGCACCTAGCTCTTTCTTTCCTCTGGGCCTTTCAGATGCTTTGGCTTCCTCCTGAAAGAGGTTTCATCCTTTATCTCTCTTTCTTGGCTAGCTCTCCTTGAACTTTCGGGTCTTAGTTTCACTCTCATTTCCTTTAAAAATTTTTCCCTTCCTTTAGAAAACTTAGGAAATATCAGCCCCACTCTGATAAAACTAGACTTACTATTTGTTTGCATGAACTTCCATAACAAACACAATCTCCCTGTCATATATTTTACGTATTAGCCACTTAGTTGAGCTTAATGAGGGTAGAAACAGAATCTGCATCCTTTCAACCATCTTTTGCACACAGTAATGATTTAATAAATACTAGATGAATGAATGAGTCATTTCTAGCCATTCCTGATTCCAATTGACAGTGTAGATGTCATCAAAGGGTAATCTCTATGAAGGCAAGAAACAATTTTTAATAATTTTTTAAAGTCCTAAGCACAGAGCAAGGGCTTAATTAAAATCATACTTAATTGCATTGAAAGGCAAACAAAGCATGATCATGTTGCTTTGTAAAAAAAAAGCTCAAGCTGTACAATTGTCTTATGCATGCTTTCTTATGATGTTTGTTTTATACCTCAAGAAAAAAGTTTTAAAATGTTTCACAATAGCTGAAGAAAAATATTAGATAAATGTATTGGTGAATTAGAAGTAATAATTTCTTTTATTGAGCTTCTTGGAAACTGATGTTGAGACTGAGAGACATGTGGAAATAGATTAAGAGCATACTGTGGTCATCTCCACTGAGGGACCAATCCATGCAAGGATCTGAGGGCAGGAGCAAGAAGGTTTAGGGAAATGGGGTGAGTAGAAGGTGGGTGGGAAAGCCAGGCAGGCAAGTTCAGAGGCAGTGGACCTGCCAGGAGGGCAATGGCCGGAGGTGAGAGGGCCTGGAGGACCTGTTGGGAATTTGGTTCTTATCTTACATCAGTAGAAAACTGCTTGAATGTTTCAATGCTGTGAAAAGAATACTCTGGCTTCAGAAAACAGATTTAATGTGGTAGTTGTTTGAGATTGGGTTCTAATGATGAAGAAAGTAAAGAAGAAAAGAAAAGAAAAGGACAGGGAAGGAAAGGAGGAAGAAAGAAAGAAGGAAGGAAGAGAAAAAAGGAGGAAAGAAGAGAAGGAAGGAAGGAAGGAAAAAAAGAGATGGATTTTATGATCAATAAGAAGCAAATCAGTAAATGTATTTACAGTTACCAAGAATATTGATTCCTATTTTCTTGATCAAGCAGAAAATAATTTTTTTTTACTGTTTTTAATGTTAACAATTTTATCAAGAGATTTCTAGGTTCTGGGACTTAGTTCATTGCTTAGAAGGAATCTGTACACTGATTTTGTTTTTTGTTTTTTCGTTTTTTGAGACGGAGTCTTGCTCTGTTGCCCAGCCCAGGCTGAAGCGTGCAGTGGCACAAGCTCGGTTCATTGCAACCTCTGCCTCCCAGGTTCCAGCAATTCTCCTGCCTCAACCTCTTGAGTAGCTGGGATTACAGGCACACACCACCATGCTTGGCTAATTTTTTATATTTTAGTAGAGACAAGTTTTCACCATGTTGCCCAGACTGGTGTTGAACTCCTGAGCTCAGGCAATCCACCTGCCTCAGTCTCCCAAAGTGCTGGGAGATTACAGGCATAAGCCACTGCACCCAGCACTCCTTTTCTCATTCTGAGCTTTCTACTGTAATGGTAACAAGTATCTTACTGACTATTAAATGTATTGCTATATCTCTGTTACTTTCAGTATGACTAGTATTTTATAGGCATCGTTTGGATGAAAATGTGACTGAATTATTTAGCACAGTAATAGTGATTGATATAGAGTGATTGATATTAAAATCAATATGATTGAAGGAGTAGGTAATCATTAAATCTCTCTGCCTCTGAAATTTATTTCTTTTTCCTTTTTCTGTTTAGGAATTTGCCTTTTCACTAGGCACTACTGTGTGACAAGTTTCATAGGGATACAGGATTCTTTCATGGTAAAAATGGCACTCAAGTCTATAATATCCAGTAAATATAAAAAATGAAACTAAATACAAAACACACTCATAGATACCTTTGGATTTAAAATTCTTCATGATCTGACCCATCCACCTCTCCACTTTCAATTCTTACCATTCTCTCAAACACCACTGTGACAGAGTCATAGCCAAGTGTTTTATAGTTTCTGCATCAAGTAATGTTTATAGCTCTTTAGTGGCTTAGTACCTGTTCTTCTCATTGTTTTGTGCCCTTTCTACCTTTTGCAAAGTGCCTGACACCTGAGCAATACTCAACACCTGCCTATTATTATTATATTAAACAATAACAAAAATTTAAGCAGAGTAATATTCACACCTAAATAGCATTTTAGAAAGATCATTTTAGCTATAACTTGGAGAAGGATGGTTTGTAGACCGTGAGAAATCCAGGAAAAAAAATGATGACGGTCACAACAAAGTTAGGAGCAATAGAAATCAAAATGGAAACACAGATTGGATTAATTACTAATAGAAACAGAAATAATTAGCAACATTCAGATGAATGAGTTTAGTATGACTCTGATATGGTTTGGATCAGTGTCCCCACCCAAATCTCTGTGGAAATGTAATCCCCAATGCTGGAGGTGGGAACTCGGGGGAGGTGACTGGATCATAGGAACATTTTCTCATGGTTTAACCCCATCCCAGCTCCCCGAGGTGCTGTCATCACTATAGCAAGTTCTCATGGGATGGGGTCATTTAAACGTGTGTGGCACCTCCTTCCTCTCCCTCTTTGTCCTCCTACTGCCATGTAAGATGCCTGCTTCCACTTTGCCTTCTGCCATGAGTAAAAGCTCCCTGAGGCCTCTCCAGAAGCAGATGTTACCATGCTTCCTGTATAGCCTGCACAACCATAAGCCAATTAAACCTCTTTTTGTTATAAATTACCCAGTCTGTTGTATTTCTTTATAGCAGTGTGAGGAAGGACTTATACAGACTCTCAAGTTCCTACCTGAAACACTGTGTTGGTGGCGGTATCTTTCATTGGGATAAACTGTGAATGGTGGAATAGCATGCTCAATTTTGTATGTATTGCATTTGTGTAGTCTATGGGGTAGACAGCTAAACATCTAAGAGACAGTTAAACCTGAACATTGGTTAATAACATAAGACTATTAGCGATTTTAAAAATAAGTGTATATCAGAGAAGTGACTGCCTAATTCTGCAAAGGAGGAAATCATTGATACGTCTAACACTGATAATGAAGAGAACTATTGCGTCAGTCAGCTTAGGCTGCCATAACAAAATGACATAGACTAGGTGACTTAAACAGTGGGAATTTATTTCCCACATTTCTGAAGGCTGGGAAGTCCAAGATTAAGGTGCCAGCCAATTCAGTTCTCTGGTAAGAGCTCTCTTCCCAGCTTGCAGATGGCTCATAGTTGCCTTCTTAGAGACAGAGACAGAGAAGAGAGAGAGGAAGTTTTCTGGTGTCTCCTCTGAGGGCACTAATCCCATTATGAGTGCCCCTGCCTCATGACCTCATCTAAACCTATTTAACTCCAAAAGGCCCTGTCCGTCTCCAGATATTATCACATTGGAAGTTAGGGATTTAAGCCCTAACTTATATATTTATATTTATTTATATTTATATTATATTTACATGAATATATATTATTTATATTATAAATGTATATATTTAATAAATAAATTTGGTAGGGTGGGACACATAAGTTAATTCATAACCACATGTTTATTTTGGTTAGTAAATTGTTCCGAGACACTCAGCTAGTAAGTGCCAAGTTTCATTTTAACTCAGCCCCACCTAACAACGTTGCCTTTTCTACTGCATCTTATTGTCTCCTATACATGGAAAAAGAGATGAAGCAGAAAAATTTAGCCTGAGCAAGTTGAGCTACCATCTCTTTTAGCAGATAAAGGAACACCATCACCCAACAAGCATGTCCTGGCCATCTTCTATGTATCAGAAAGTGTGCTCAGTGTTATGATATGACAGCAAACAAGGTCATCTGTTTTCCAGAATACAGCAAGAGGTATTATGTCCAAAAGAGACTGAGGGATATGTAGGTTAACGCAAGTTTATGTAATCCTTGCAGGAAGACTTCAGTGCTTAATAATGGCAATGAAAGCACGGGAAAAATACTTATTACCTTTTCTTTTTCTTAAGTTATACAGTGTCATTGCATCTCCTAAACTGCTCTCACCAATTCTTTCATAAATGTGAAAAATTACCAAAATCAAAAAGGAACATTTTTTTTTCATGTTCTGGAAAGGTTGAGAAATTTTATTAGATCAAGCTAGGAAGCTTTATCAGTTCAATTTACTCCAGTTCCTCCTTCCTCCTTTCTTGCAAGAATGAGCACACAGATCTACTCTGTTGTTCTGTATCTGGGAGTATTTTGACACTGAAATGCTTTAGCTGTTTCACATAAATCTCTCTCACCCTTTTAATACCAGTTCAGAAATGCACCTTCATCAGCCCTGAAGCTGAAAGAAAATAGAAAAAGAAGAATGTCAGAGCAAGGATTAGGAAGATAAAGTGTAAAATCAGCTCATTATTGAGTTTCTACAATAGCCTCAGCACAGTTCTAGGTAATGAAAAAGAACAGAAGAGACATATCTATTCAAAAACAGAACTGTGTTAAATGAATTCATCTGTCTTATGCCCTCAAAAACTCACAGAGACCCACAAGGTAGGCATCACTATCTTTATTTTAAATATAGAGAAACAAATATTTAGAGAATAGGTAAGTTATTTGTCCTAGATCATACAGCTGCTGGGATTCATACCCATGTTTTATCAAACTGGGAATTAGTACATAGGGAGAAGTGATAACAATATTTACACTGACTATTTTAAAAAATCAAGTATATTTCAGTAGTTGAAATGGACACGTATAATGTCAAACACAAAGTGTTTTAGGGTAACAGCTGCTAAATTATATAATTTAGACTGTAAGTGCTCTTAAAATTAAGAGGGAAGGAGAAGGTATCAGGGACTAATGAGTGTTACAGTTGGAGTCATCAGAGTAGTTCTCACTGAGGTCCTGAAAATCAAGGCGGTCCCAGGATGGAAACTATGTTGGGAAGCAGAATACAGGGTGTCTGCAGTGGTTGCAACATCAAGAGGGAATGAAGAGCATTGAGCATAAGGGTAGCATGTTAGCAATGGAGAGACTTTCCTCCTGAGCCAGAGAATGGACTCAAGTACCCAGGATCACAGTGAATGAAGTTCTCACATAAACTGACATTCTGATATTCTTGCTTATATAGATGCATTCTACCTTAGCTGTGTTCTGGGTCACTATGTATCTTAACCAACTGTCATCTGATCTAGGATGTTAGGACTCCCCGTCATTATATTTGTATAGTATCAGTCAGCAAAATCTATCTCCTGTTAAAAAACAGCTTATTCTTTAAAATAGGAATCAGCTTTGCTTGCTGATGCATTACTGTTATTGTTCTTCTACAATTACCCATATGTTAAGAAAGATTTTGAATGAGATTGTCATTCCTGTGTTAATTATTGGCTGTGGCAAAGTTTATTTTTCATTATTGGGATCACACTGTATTTCTGGGTTCTGATGACTTGTTTGTTCTGGATTGATGCATTGCAATTTTTCAAGAAGTTGCAAAATTGAATTGCAAATTGATTTTAAGATAACTTAAAAGAAATGCATTCCAAGCACCATAATGCTTTTAGGGGATAATATTTACTTGAAGGTGTCACAGGAAAAAAAGAAAATATATATATATATATATATTTACCATTTAACTATAAATGCTAATTGATTATTCACAAGTAGGTCATCTGTCTTCCAATATTTATACACTTATCTGTTTTGTCAAATTAACTTTCAGAAACTTGTTTTTATTCAGCATTTTATTGACTGTCCATCCAATTCATTGTTTATACTGAAAAAGAAAACTTATCTCACAGGTATGTAGTATTGAAAATAAAATTCTAAACAGTGTTCCAACAAATACATGATTGTGGTCTGAATATGTCTTATCCATCTAGAAAACAAGTATGTTTTTTCAGATTTGTTTGACTATACTTTTCAAAACTGACTTTTATTTACCTAATCCCTCTGTCCAATGAGATAAAACAGAGGAGTATATCAATTAAATTGAAACATTTCTAACTCCTATGCTCATTGGCAAATGGGACAGATGAAGTTGTATTTATCAACTCAGTTGACGTTTCTAGGGGGACAAGAAGGATGCCAACCTTTCAAGAGTATACAAAAGCAAAATTTAACTTGTGTCCAGTACGTAGCCTTCTTTCTCCTTCCTGGAGGAATGTAAAGTGATTTTTGTCAGAATTTCATCATGGAGAAATAGAGAACACTAAGGAAAAGCAGTATTATAACAATCACTTTACATAGTCCTAGTTAATCATCTTGTCTTAGGAGCACCTGCTTAGTCAACATATAATTAGCAAGGGCCTGAGATGTAACACATATCTTGTCATAGCTAGAGTTCAAAATCAAAACATGAACTCTGATTACTGTGGCTTATTCTCTTACTGTAAAGTGGTTGGTGTGTACAATCAATCTGGTATTTAAAATAGAAAATTATGGGAGAGACATTTGTTGAAAATATAGCTTGGAGCCATACTTTATTGCATCTCAAATGCCATTCTAAAGAGTTTGGAATTTATTCTGTTATAGAGAGACAGCAAAAATATTTATTCTAGTTTGTCGCCTAGGAGCAATAGGCTATACCATGTAGCCTAGGTGTGTGGTAGGCTGTGCCATCTAGGTTTGTGTCATAGCCTCAGAAAACACTTCTTTGGTTAGCCCTAATAGGTTCACCTCTAACTCTGTTATTCTGTCATTGACCTCAGGCCACTTCTTGCACGTAGTCATACCAGTTTATCCTCACACGTGTGTCTGTCTATGTTTTCAGTGTTTGCACCACCAGTTTATAAGATTCAGTAGATATGAGCATTTTCTCTTTCATTCCCTAGTATTTACCCAGGAAAACCATACACACTTAATAAATAACTCTGAAATTGATTATGTAGAGAAGTGATCATTTAGCAAAGTTGCCTTTTTGCAAAACAAGAAAACACAGAACTCTGCCTGTTACATTATCTTGGTTTCTTGCTCTCTCATTCCTGTTTTTAACCTTAGGAAAAACCAGAAACTCAAGAAATCTGAAGTTTAGTTTCATCATCAAGTATATTTGGAGAAGGGCCTATATAATGTAATACCTAGAGAATTCCTGCCTAATAGAAATGTAATGTTAGAAATATACACAATTTAATTTTTTAGTAGTCACATTAACAAAAAAAGAAACAGGAAGAATCAATGTTAACATATTTCAATTCATTACATACAAAATATTTTAATGTTAAAATGAGTATAAAATTATTAAGATATATAGCTTTTCTTATTAAATCTTTGAAATCCAGTGTGCATTATACATTTATATCTTAATTTGTAAGCTAAATTTTCATTACAAATACTTTATCTGCATTAAAATTTTATAAAATTTGCAGTTGTAAAAGTAGATTCACATGCCAAAATTGTTCCAAATGCATTCACAAGATTTCTAATAATTAATCAAGGACCAGTCTTTGCAGCTAAATTAAAATTAATTTAAATTAAATTAAATTAAAAATTATTTTTTTTAGTCTCATTAGTCACTTTTCAAGTATTCAATAGCCACATATGAGTAACTACTACCATAGCAAATGGCAAAATTGAAAGTGGGAGAGTGTGAATGCATGTGTGTAATTTTTTTTCTGAAGTTATAGTGAGTGTAACATTCTAGTAAAAAATGTTTATCTTTTACACACTTACAATAACAGGGCCAGTTTTCTTCTTTGGTAAAATGCCTAATTAAAGCAATTGTGATGATGAAGCAGCATTCAAAGAGTCTTGAAAAGACAATTGTATATTGATTGATTCAAATCAGATGTCTAAGATTCTAACACACCAGATGAGCATTGTTTGAGGTTCTGTTCCCCAAATTCTCTGCTGTTGTCTGCTCAGCCACCACTGAGTGTCACTGTGGGCTGAGAAAGCCATCCAAAATCAACAACCAGGAGAGCTGCCTGAAATGAGAGGAAAAGGCAATGAAATGAATGATGATCTATTTAATTCTCCAGGGTTTCTTTGCTTCTCTCTTCACTTCTGACACTAGTATACTTCTAAATCCATAACAAGTACATGAGAAAAATTAAATCAGAGCACAAAACCACTAAGGAACAGCTCAGTAGATAAATATTACCTATCTTTGAGGAACCTGAAGTTGCCATAATAGTCAATGCAGAGTTGATTAATGTCACGAAAATAAGATTTACTCTTGTAAGGCTATATCATCAGCATCAAAAAGAAGGCCTTACTTTTGATGCTTTTTCTCCTGCTAAATGGCTATTATTTTTATTAGTTTGCTTATCTTTATTTGATTTTGAAGAATGGGACTTCTGATTTTTGTTATTGTTGTTATTCCTTTTTAATGTTAATTATTTATAAATGTACATTAGAGGGCATACATATTTTAGTTACTGGAAAAGAAGATCAAGAAGTTGTACTGTATGTATGAGGAGAAATGTATACATTTAATTTAGCATGATTTATGACTGAAAATTAAATATAATTTTGTACTTTTTGTTAGATTTGGCAAATATAAAAAACAAAGATTCCATAGTCAGCTTTTATGTTAGACATAGGCAAATAAATGTATGCTAGTTTCAAAAGAAGTAAATATCTACAAAATTCAAATGTGTAAGTAATATTTTTAATCTTGGGATTTATATATTGGGAAACTATGTAAGGAAGAGTGTCTGATAGTCACTACAGGAAATAAACTAGGAATGCTCTTCCTGTGACATTTGCTTATGTTGAATCAAAAGTATAACATTAAAATGGAAGTCAAGAAAGGTCCTTTTAGGGCACTGAAACTCAAAAAATTGAGAAACAGTTTTATTATTATTTGTTTATTGATTTTTTTACAGTTTTGAATATATACTTCTAGACATTTGAAGGAGGTACATAATAAATACATTGCTAATTATCAAGTATATATTTTCCTTAACCTTTTCTCAAACAGTTGTTTCACTCAGGATTGATCAAATGAGGAAAGTATCTGAATTATATTTCTCTCTCTTTCCTTTAAATCTTAGGAGTTTGAGACCCTGAAAGAGTGAGAATCTATCAGTCAAAAATAACCCCGCTTTAGTGAGGCAAGGTGATACATAAGCAAACAGACATGCTTCATATGGTAAACACATGGAGATCAAGATTGGTCAATACTGTATCTAGCTATAATTGTATCCTGTGTCCACAGTGAAGAATAAGGAGAGGTGAATTTCACAATGAGAAAATAGAAAGCTTCAGAATTTTGGTTGTTTGGAAAGTGGGGAACATCCTCAAGTATCATCAACTAACTACTGAATACTTACTACATCCTAAGCAACTGCACATCAATTAAAAATGATGTGTGAACTAGGGATGATTAAATCCACATTATATATAACAAACCAAATTCAGAGAGGTTCTGTAATTAATCCAAGGTTTCACAATTTTAAGTGTTAGAACCAGGATGGATGTTGAGGTGGGTGGATCACCTGCGGTCAGGAGTTCGAATTCAGCCTGGCCAACATGGTGAACCCCATCTCTACTAAAAATACAAAAATTAGCCAGGCGTGGTGGTGAGCACCTGTAATCCCAGCTACTTGGGAGGCTGAGGCAGGAGAATCACTTGAACCCAGGAGGCGAAGGTTGCAATGAGCCGAGATCGTGCCATTGCACTCCAGCCTGGGAGACAGAGCGAGACTCCATCTCAAAAAAAAAAAAAAAAGAAACAGTTGAATAATTAATTGCCTTTCTATCTATTTATCTATCTATGAGCCTATGTATCGATCTCTTCTCTTCATGCACCAGTTTTATTCTTTAAGAGATTTTAGAGGGCTTTTTGTTTGGAGATTTAATGGTTTTCCAATAGGGACAAGATTCACTATATTTTATTGTATATATTTAAGGTGTATGACAGGGTACTTTGATATATATGTATATAGTGAAATTATTACTACAGTCAAGCAATTTCACATATCCATCATCTCACATAGTTATCTGTGTGTGTATCTGTGTGTATCTGTGTGTTTGTGTGTATATGTGTGTGTGTAGTAAGAGCACTTAAAATCTCTCTTAGCAAATTTCCATTATACAACACATTAACAAAAATCCTCATGCTGTATATTAGATCTCTAGACTGATTTATCCTATATAACTGGAATTTTCTGTCCTTTGAGGGATTAGCTAAGTTTGTTTGCTTGCTTGTTTTTGTCTCAGTGTCATGGTGATTAACAGAAAGTTAGAGCCAACCACTTCTAAAAGTTGTAGAGATTGGAAGACACTGGGAAGTAATGATGTGTCTATTGGGTCATGCTGTGGAGCAAAGAGAATGGTAATTCCAGAAAAAAAATTGAGTGATTGTTAGACAGTGTTTTAAAGAGCAAGTGTTCAAATAGATAATAAATGGCAGGAGATTAGTAATGAAGTCCTCACCCTGAAACTGTGAAAGTTCTCAGAAACTATGCTGTATCATCTTTACCCCCAGAGTGTTTGTAACATAGAACACATGATAATGTAAGTAAATTCCAGTTTGGACAAACAGTACACTGCAATGTGAGTACATTATCATTAGTGTAAACAGGAGGAGTGTGAAAAGCAAGGAGAAATACAGCATTTGTTCAGGAGTTTTCTTCAGAGCTTGGGAATTAATGCATTCTCTATCAATGTTAGTTCCCTTTTACTTAATTCTCTGAATCACTCTGTGATATGCTTTATGGAGATCTGTGTCCCCACTCAAATCTCATCTTGAATTGTAGCTCCCATAATCTCCACATATCGTGGGAGAGACCCAGTAGGAGGTAATGGGGTGAGTCTTTCCCATAATGTACTACTCGTGATAGTGAATAAGTCTCATGCGATCTGATACTTTTATAAAGAGCAGTTTCCCTGCACACGCCACCATGTAAGATGGGTTTTTGCTCCTCTTTTGCTTTCTGCCATGATTGTGAGGCTTTCTCAGCCATGTGGAATTGTGATTTCATTAAACTTCTTTTTCTTATAAATTACTCGGTCTTGGGTATTTCTTCATAGCAGTATACAAAAGGACTATTACACTCTGTAAAATCAGTGATAATATTCCCATTTTAGAGATGAATAAAATAAAGATAAAATAAGGCATATCCACAGGAGTATATCATTAATAAGTGGTAGAGTTTCAATAGAGTCTTGGTCCGTTTATTCTATAGCTGTATCTTTTACAATACACTAATGGTTTTCAAATATATTTTTAGCTTAAGAACTTTTTTTCGGGTGAAATATTTCACAGAAACATTTGTAAGACAGATAAAAGTGCTGCTTTTCTGTTTGGTGCAGGGGTAAGGATCCTGAGGAGCTGCCCTCTCAAGCCCCATCTCTCACCTTCTCATGACTCTGGATCCACATCTGTGGCTTTTCTGAGGTTTCTGTAAAGCACAGTTTAAAAATGAGAGTATCACATCATAAGTACTCTCAAATAGACCACAAATTATTGAGTTATTTGCTTGCATAGCTAGATGACTTTAGATAATTAAATAATGTCTTTGCTCATGGATTGTGCATCCTAAAATGAAACAATTTCTTAAGTGGAAAAGCAGCAGTACAATAATAAGAAACTTGCCTGAGGGTACATTTGAGATATTATAAAATTTACACAAAGATAGGTGCAAATATTTCTATGTAGTTGTCTTTTGGGCCAGGGTATATAATACAGAAAATATTAAGCCACTCTTCTTCTTTCTTTAGTAGGTATTCTCTTTTATTCTAAGAACTTCAACTAAATCTTCAAAATATCTTCTTTTTCTGCCTAGTATAATAATATTAATAGTAGAATGTTGGCTTGTTCCCTGCCCCTCACAAGTCAGCTGAATCTTGGAGACATCTAGCTTCCCTGAGTACTTCGAATTGCAAACTGTACGTTTCTGGCAAGTGAATCTCCAGCTATTTTTGTGTGGAGGAATACTGCATCCCAGCTAGCTGCACCCCACTGATCATATCTGATCTTCATGGATTTCTTTTCAGGCTGGAGAAAGGGAGAAATCTGGATGCCCTTTGTGCCCTGAACAAAGGAGACAGCATAGACATGTTCAAGCTAGTTTCTAGATCTACAAATATGAGTGTACAGGCTGCCCTCTCTCGACCTTGTCTTCTTCCCAGAGTGTTCAGGCTGTTCCCAAAACAGAAACTGTTTTCCTCAGCCTATTTTGTTCAGTATCTCTCCAATTACCGGATATCCAAGAATGTACAGGGATTTGTCTATAGATACTTTTGACATATTTAATCCTCAATTTGGCCAAATCTGTTGCAAAAAGTACTCACTATTAAAAGAAAACACAGGTGCAATCTAAAGGAGACCTGACCCTGGGATTTTCACAAAGCCATCCTCTTCCCCTTAATGTCTATCTGAGAATAAGCAAATCAACGGTAGTCAATGGGAAAAAAAAGATCAATTTATTAACTGTAATTTAAAAACCTATAAGAAAGAGATAGAGGGAAAAAGAGATGAGGTGGGAAACTAAACTGTATTCAATATCCATAATGCATTAGGCAGTGTACTATATATAATAATTAATAAAAATGGAGAATGAGTTATGCCCATACAGTTGCCACAAAAGTTGTACTAAGTTCCCGTCATCTGTGTTGCCATAGCATTACATGCAAATATCTATTGTAGCACCTATTATGTTGAACCTAAACCGACAGACTTTTCACATTTCTTTTATATCTTAATTGACACATAATAATAGTACATATTTATGAGGTACATTGTGATATTTTGATACATATAATGTATAGTGATCAGATTAGGGTAATCAGCATATGCATTAGCTCAGACATTTATAATTTCTTTATGTTGAGAACATTCAGTATTCTCCTTCTGGTTATTTGAAACTATATAATACGCGCTGTGAGTTCCTCAAGGGCTTATCCACTACATTAGCTAAAAACCTACCACTGCACATTCTGTCACTCTGAAGTAAAGTCAGAAGGAAACTAGACAGAAGTGTTTTGCAAACCTCCACATAGCATACCTTCCCCACACTTACCAGCTACAATTCCAGGTAGACAATTCATTGCAATGACAGACATACCAGTGACATTCCAAATTAAGTCATCTGTACCTCTATCAGCAATAGTTTACAATCACTTCCTATAGATAACTGCTAAGGTGCTAAGGTCTTTCCTTAATCAGTCTAGATTTTTACGTGTAAAGGTGAAGTTTTTTGCCCTTAGCAAAATCTTTTATGGACAAATGTTACATGTAATCACCTCTGTTGAAAATCATTCTCATATATCAAAATACATAAAAATATATATTTATATTCCTGTTAGCAATATTTCTAATTTTTTTTACTATATTTATTTATTGAATGAGAACATACTGAGTATAGAATATTATTATTCTACTCTGCCTTGGGAATATAAGAAAGGAAAAAGGAAAACTAAATTAAGAGTGTTAAGAGATAAGTGCCAGGAAAATAATAACAAAATATTTTGCTACAGATGTAAAAGAGTTTCTTTGGAAACACAGGGTGGAGAAATACCAAATTAGACTAATGACTCAGGAAAGGTCTTGAGGAAGTATACTTCAGTTGAACAGAAATTTTCAGTGAGGATTACATAGATATTCTACATAAATAAAAGTGTCATTGCTGTGAATGACTAGAACCAGGAATCGCCATTTTAGAGAGATTGAAATGTCAGATATGTTTTTAAAATATGCTATTTCAATGATAAAAGCATATTTAAGAAGAAGAAGAAGAATAGTATCATCTTGGAATTAGATATTATTAGCCTCCCATTAGTAATAGCTATTTTGAGTATTGTCCGCCAAGAAAAGGGAATTTATTACCTGAGAAAGTCAAACTCTTTTGGCTCATCATATAAGAATTTCTAAGATACTCAGAGAAAGATTTGCAATTTGGGAGAGGATTAAGGTTTCCTTCTGGTTTTTCTTTGTGCAAATGACTCCATGTTGACGTGTAGAAACTTTGTAAGTTCTCCACAATGTGTCGAGCAATGAGACAATCTCTATAAAGAAATAATAAGAATCTAATGCAAAAGTAACTACACTTGCATCATGATGGAAAGTTAAAATTTAGAAAGAGAGGCACTATAGAAAATGTAAGAACTCAATTAAGTGATTTTGTTTTTCAGTTGTTCATTAATTACTGTTTGTGGAATTGTGAAAACAGCATGTGATTGGCGCCTGGAAACCAGGACATGGGGTCTAGTGCAACCCCTCACTGCCTGTGAGATCTCAGATCTATCACTTGACCTCCCTCAGCCTCCGTTTTCTTATCTATGAAGTGATGGTGATATGCTTCTGTGAGCCTAGATTTGTGAACATTAAACCCATAGGTTAACACTTGGTGAATCAAAGTGCAATACAAATACCACCTACTAAGGCACCAATGACTATATTCTAATGTTAATCAAAATGAGCAATTGTTTTATAAGTATATTTCAGACTGATATAGCCAAAAGAGCTTAGATAAAGGGCACTTACAATATTTAAAAATAATTATGATGATGACAAAGATAACATTGCCACTGCCACCACTAGCAAGCAGAGCAGACGCTAAACAAGTTGTATCACAAATTAAAACTTACAAAGAACATGTTGTGGACTAATTTTAAGCCTATTATTTATCAAACTAAAAAGATGAAATCTCATTCTGTTACCCAGGCTGGAGTGCAGGGGCACAATCTTGGTTCACTGCAACCTCCACCTCCTGGGTTCAAGTCATTCTCCTGCCTCAGACTCCCGAGTATCTAGGACTACACGCACCCACCACACCTGGCTAATTTTCATATTTTTAGTAGAGATGGGGTTTTATCACATTGGCCAGGCTGGTCTCAAATTCCTGAGCTCAAGTGATCCACCCGCCTCAGCTTTCCAAGTGCTAGGATTACAGGCTTGAGCCACTGTGCCTGGCCTCTTTTTTTTCTGTCTTTTTTTAGTCTGGACTATGTATTTAGTAACTTAGAGTCTTAGCTAGCTCATCTATAAAATGGAAATAAGAATGCACCCCTTATTTCGTGTGTGCAGAGTAAGAGAGAGAGAGAGAGACAGAGGGCACAGGAGAGAAAGGAGATGGTTAGCTGGGCATGGTGGTACAAGCCTGTGGTCCCAGCTACTCAGAAGGGTGAGGAAGGAGGATTACTTGAGCTCAGAAGGCAGAGATTGCAGGGAGCCATGCCACTGTACTCCAGCCTAGGCAACAGAGTGAGATCCTGTCCCAAAACAAAACAAAACAAAAAACAAAGAAAAAGGGAGTGGTATATTATACATGTGACTCACACAGCACCAGCTGAATAAGCCATGTTAAATACAGCAAGTCTTCACTTAACATCTTTGATGGGTTTTTCCAAACACTGACTTTAATTGACGCAACCTATAATCTTGAAAATATTGTTTACTTAAATATTGTTTTGTTATAATGTTAATGAGAAAAAAAATTGGTTTTCATATATATCATTTTACTTAAAGTAAAAATTTCCAAGAACCTATCAAGGATGGCCAGTAAGAATTCACTATATGTGTACATTTCTGTTGGCCCACAGAAAATTATCTCATACTATTGGTCTAATTACAATCCCTTAGTAAAGGAAAAAAAAAACAACATTTTTTTTTTGCCTGTGACAAAACTTCTAGAGCAATCATAAAAAGATAGGCTATCTTGCACTCAAGTGAGAGCAGAAGGCTCTCAGGAGGGCTCCTGATTAAATATGTAGTATGGTAATTTGTCTTCAGTTGGCATCGGTGTTGGAAATACACTTCTCCAGCACTAGGAAATAATTTACATCAAAGCTGTATTGGCCCTGAAGGTCCCTTCCCACATTCCTGAGTTTCAAGGCATAATCATTTACTTGAAGGGATCAGAGAGGATGTCCTGTCTCTGACATAGAGGCAACTTCTTCCAGTAGTCCCCATGCAAGGCCTGGATCCCTCACCTCATCCCTCAGCTCACACATGCCTTACATTGAAAAGGCAGCCTTCCAGCCAGACTCTAATGCCTGGGAGATTTGGATGGGTTGAGTGGCTGGTATTTTACTTCCATAGATCAACATTAACCTTCATGGATTCCTAAGGAAAAGATGTGCTTCTCCACTTATTCTGATTTATATCTTAAATTCAAGATTTTGAATTTTGAAAACACGGTCTTTAGAATGACACAGACCAGGGTTTAAATTTGGCCCTGTCATTTACTAGTTTCATAGCTTCAGAAGTGATTTAAACTCCTCAAACCTTAGTTCTGTATCTGTCAAACTGACACAAGATTAATCTCACACGGCTGTGCAGAGAAATGAGTGCATATATGTGAAATATCTGCATGACTCCCTGGCAACATACACGAAGTAAGAGCTCAGAAATATGTGTCTATTGTTATCAGTAATAATTATAAAACTAGAAACTAATAGTTAAACTCTTTCTATGGGCCATAGATTGTATAAATTACTTTCATGTATGACTTTATTACTTTTTTAAAGTTTAAACACTCAGCTTGGAAGACTGAAAACCTGGGTATATAGTCCTTTTGTAGCACTTACTTTGATAAGTAATTTAACCTTTTAAAAATTGTTTTTTGGTCCAGGTGCGGTAGCTCACACCTATAGTCCAAGCACTTTGGGAGTCCAAGGTGACAGGATAACTTAAGACAAAGAGTTTAAGACCAACCTGGGCAACATGGCATGTGCCTGTAGTCCCAGCTACTTGGGAGGCTGAAGTGGAGAGATTTCTTTAGCCCAGGAGTCCAAGGCTGAAGTGAATCATGATCATGCCACTGCAGCCTTGGTGGCAGAGCAAAACCCTTTCTCTAAACAAACAAACAAAAAAATCTGTTTCTTTATCAGGAGATGAAGAAGGTATCAGAACCAAATTTATATTATTGTTTTAGATATTCCACACAATGGGCAATTTAAAGGACTTGGCAAACTGTCTGGCATATGGCACACATTTAAAAATGTTTTATTATGTTATTATCTTAGTGATGATGATTGTCATCTTCACATATTAGGTGGCATGACAAAATGCAAAGAAAGTGATTTGTCTCACATAATTATCAATTGTTTGTAACTATTTTGTGGTAGAAAAATCAGTTTGGAATCAAAAATCTACAGTGAAAGATAGTTCTTCTGTACATGGTGATTTGATCTTAAGAAAATCATTTATTGAGCCTCAGAATCATCCTCATCCATAAAGTGAGAAAATGTATTAGCTTCCTGAAACCACTGTATCAGATTAGTCATGCATCCCATCATGACACTTCAGTCAATGAGGATAGATCCATAAGATTGTAATGGAGCTGAGAAAATTCTATGGCCTAGTGATGCCATACCTGTTGTGACATTGTAATTCAACACATTACTGGTGTGTTTGTGATAATGCTGGTGTAAACAAACCTACTGGGCTGCCAGTCATATAAAAGTATAGCACATATAATTATATACAGCACATAATACTTGACAATTATAATAAATGTCTCTGTTACTGATATATGTACTTACTATACTATACTTTTTATGGTTAATTTAGAGGGTATCCTTTCTATCTGTGTTTTTATTTTTATTTATTTACTTTTTTATTTTAATTTATGCTCTGGGGTACATGTGCAGATAATTCAGGGTTGTTGCATAGGTACTTAAATAGCAAGGTGGTTTGCTGCCTCCATACCCCCAGCACCTATATCTGGCATTTGTCCCCATATTATCCCTCCCCAACCTCCCTGCTCCCCACTGTCCCACTCCTAGCACCCCGCTAACAGACCCCAGTGTGTGATGCTCCCCTCCCTGAGTCCATGTGTTCTCATTGTTCAACACCCACGTATGAGTGAAAACATGTGGTGTTTGGTTTTCTGTTCTTGTGTCAGTTTGCTGAGAATGACGGTTTCCAGATTCATCCATGTCCCTACAAAGGACACAAACTCATTGTTTCTTATGGCTGCATAGTATTCCATGGTGTATATGTGCCACATTTTTCTTGTCCAGTCTATCATTGATGGGCATTTGGGTTGGTTCCAGGTCTTTACTATTGTACACAGGGCCACAATGAACATATGTGTGCATGTGTTTTTAACGATTTATAATCCTTTGGATATATACCCAGTAACGGCATTGCTGGGTCAAATGGAATTTCTATTTCTAGATCCTTGAGGAATCGCCACACTATCTTCCACAATGGTTGAACTAATTTACACTCCCACCAACAGTGTAAAAGTGTTCCTATTTCTCCACATCCTCTCCATCATCTGTTTTCTCCAGATTTTTTAATGATTGCCATTCTAACTGGTGTGAGATGGTATCTGAATGTGGTTTTGATTTGCATTTCTCTAATGACCAGTGATAATGAGCATTTTTTCACATGTTTATTGGCCTCATATATGTCTTCTAAAAAAGTTAAGTATAAAACAGCCTGAGGCAGGTCCTTCAGGAGATATTCTAGAGAAAGGCATTGTTATCACAGGTGATGACAGTTCCATGCATGTTATTGTCCCTAAAGACATTCCAGTGAGACAATATGTGAAGATAGATGACAGTGATATGGATCCTGACCCTCGGTAGGCCTCAGCTAATGTGTGTATTTCTCTTAGTTTTTAACAAAAATGTTTAAAAAGAAAAAATCATTAAAAATAGAAAACAAGTTTATAGAATAAGGATGTAAGGAAATAAATTATTTCTGTATAGCTGTACAATGTGCTGATGTTTTAAGCTAATTATTATTACAAGAGTCAACAAGTTTAAAAAAATTGAAAAATGTATAAAAATGTTACAGTAATTTAAGCTAATTTATTTTTAAAAATAGAACAATTAAAAGAACTAGAGAAGCAAGAACAAACAAATTCAAAAGCTAGAGAAGACAAGAAATATTAAGATCAGAGCAGAAATGAAGGAGATATAGCCACAGAAAACCCTTCAAAAATATCAATGAATCCAGGAGCCGGTTTTTTTTTGAAAAGTTCAACAAAACAAATAGGCCGCTAGTCAGACTAATAAGGAAGAGAAGAGAGAAGAATCAAATAGATACAATAAAAAATTATAAAAATAGATATCACCACTGATCTCACAGAAATACAAACTACCATCAGAGAATACTATAAACACTTCTATGCAAATAAACCAGAAAATCTAGAAGCAATTGATAAATTCCTAGACACTTACACCCTCCCAAGACTAAAGCAGGAAGAAGTTGAAACTCTGAATAGACCAATAACAAGGTCTGAAACTGAGGCAGCAATTAATAGCCTGCCAACCAAAAAAATCCAGGACCAGACGGGTTCACAGCCAAATTCTACCAGAGGTGCAAAGGGAGCTGGTACCATTCTTTGGAAACAATTCCAAGCAATAGAAAAAGAGGGAATCCTCCCTAACTCATCTTATGAAACCAGCATCATCCTGATACCAAACCCTGGCAGAGATGCAACTAAAAAAAGAAAATTTCAGGCCAATATCCATGATGAACATTGATGCAAAAATCCTTAATAAAATACTGGCAAAACAAATGCAACAACACCTCAGAAAGCTTATCCATCATATCAAGTTGGCTTCACTCTTGGGATGCAAGGCTGGTTCAACATACCTAAATCAATAAACATAATTCATCACACAAACTGAACCAAAGACAAAAACCACATGATTATCTCAATAGATGCAGAGAAGGCCTTTGACAAAATTTAGAGTGCTTTAGGCTAAAAACTCTCAATAAACTAGGTATCGATGGTACATATATCAAAATAATAACAGCTCTTAATGACAAACCCACAGCCACTATCCTACTGAGTGTGCAAAAGCTGGAAGCATTACCTTTGAACACTGGCACTAGACAAGGATGCCCTCTCTCACCAGTCCTATTCAATATATTGGATATATTGAATATACTCCAATTTCAAATTCAAGAAAAAGAAATAAATGGTATTCAATTAAGAAAGAAGGAAGTCAAACTGTTTCTACTTGTAGACATGATTGTATATTTAGAAGACCCCATCATCTCAGCCCCAAAATCTCCTCAAACTGATAAGCAGCGTCAGCAAAGTCTCAGGATAAAAAATCAATGTGCAGAAATCACAAGCATTCCTATACACCAATAACAGACAAACAGAGAGCCAAATCAAGAGCGAACTCTCATTCACAATTGCTACAAAGAGAATAAAATACCTAGGAATGCAACTAACAAAGGATATAAAGGATGTCTTCAAGGAGAACTACAAACCACTGCTCAACGAAATAAGAGAGGACACAAACAGATGGAAAAACATTCCATGTTTATGGTTAGGAAGAATCAGTATCATGAAAATGGCCATACCGCCCAAAGTAATTTATAGATTCAATGCTATCCCCATCAAGCTACCAATGACCTTCTTCAAAGAACTGGAAAAAACCACTTTAAGTTTCATATGGAACCAAAAGAGGGCCCACATAGCCATGACAATTCTAAGCAAAAAGAACAAAATGGGAAGCATCACACTTCGGGACTTCAAACTATATTACAAGGCTACAGTGATCAAAACAACATGGTACTGGTACCAAAACAGAGATATAGACCAATGGAACAGAACAGAGGCCTTGGAGGCAATGCCACACATCTACAACCATCTGATCTTTCACAAACCTGACAAAAACAAGCAACGGGAAAAGGATTCCCTGTTTAATAAATGGTGTTGGGAAAACTGGCTCGCCATGTGCAGAAAGCAGAAACCGAACCCCTTCCTGTCACCTTACACTAAAATTAACTCCAGATTTAAACATAAAAGATTTAAACATAAAACCTAACACCATAAAAACTCTAGAAGAAAATGTAGGCAAAACCACTCAGGACATAGACATAGGCAAGGACTTCATGACTAAAACACCAAAAGCATTGGCAACAAAAGCCAAAATAGACAAATGGGATCTAATTAAACTCCAGAGCTTCCTGTACAGCAAAAGAAACAATCATTAGAGTGAATTGGCAACCAACAGAATGGGAAAAAATTTTTGCAATCTACCCATCTGACACAGGGCTAATATCCAGAATCTATGAAGAACTAAAACAGATATACAAGAAAAAAACAAACCCATTCAAAAGTGGGCAAAGGATATGAACAGACAGTTTACAAAAGAAGACATATACGAGGCCAACAAACATATGAAAAAATGCTCATCATCACTGGTCATTAGAGAAATGCAAATCAAAACTACACTGAGATACCATCTCACGCCAGTTAGAATGGCGATCATTAACAAATTTGGAGACAACAGATGCTGGAGAGGATGTGGAGAAATAGGAACACTCTTACACAGTTGTTGGGAGTGTAAATTAGTTCAACCATTGTGGAAGACAGTGTGGCGATTTCTCAAGGATCTAGAAATAGACATTCCATTTGACCCAGCAATGCCATTACTGGGTATATATCCAAAGGACTATAAATTGTTCTACTATAAAGACACATGCACACGTATGTTCATTGCAGCCCTGTGTACAATAGCAAAGACCTAGAACCAACCCAAATGCCCATCAATGATAGACTGGACAAAGAAAATGTGGCACATATACACCATGGAATACTAAGCAGTCATAAAAAACGATGAGTTCATGTCCTTTGTAGGGACTTAGATGAATGTGGAAACCATCATTCTCAGCAAACTGACACAAGAACAGAAAATCAAATACCGCATGATCTCACTCATAGGCTGGTGTTGGACAATAAGAACACGTGGACTCAGGGAGAGGAGCATCACACACTGGGGGGGGTCTAGGGGAGGGACAGCGGGGGGTGGGGAGGGTGGGGAGGGATAACATGGGGAGAAGTGCTGGATATAGATGAAGGGGGAATAGAGGCAGCAAATCACCTGGTTATGTATGTACCTATGCAACAACCCTGCATGACCTGCACATGTACCCCAGAACCTAAAGTAAAATTTTAAAAAATTCATGTTTAACTTATAAATTATAATTGTATACATTTAAGGGATGCAATGTGATGTTGCAATATCTGTCTTTGCCTACAATGTAGAATGATTAAATCTAGCTAATTCTTTTTTTTTTTTTTTTTCCCCATTTATTCTTATTGGTTGTCTGAACTTCCTGGATCTGTGGATCTGTGACTTGCTGTTTGACATTGGTTTGGGGAAATTCTGTTTCTCCTTCCCTCCCTCCCTCCCATTCCCACCTTCCCCCCCCCCTCCCTCCCTCCCTTCCCTCCTCCCTTCCTTCCTCTTTGCTTTTTTTCTTCTTCTCCTTCTGATAGTGTCTTGCTCTGTGCCCCAGGCTGGAGTGCAGTGGTGCAATCATAGGTCACTGCAGCCTCTAACTCCTGGGATCGAGTGATCTTCCTGCCTCAGCCTCCCAAGTAACTGCTACTATAGGAGGATGCCAGCCTGCCTGGCTTAAATCAAGCTAATTGTTTTCTTCTTATTAAGTCTTCAAAAGCTGATTTACAAGATGTAAATCTGGAAATACTGTCTTCAAAATCTCGATTTAGACCAGCCACATTTCAAATGCTCAATAGCCACAGGTGATCACGACTTCCACCCTGGACAGCACGGGTGTAGAACCGTAGCCTGGGATGACGCACACATCATCCAGGCTGCCTCCTTGAGACCTGAGAAGCTCAAGTCACACCTGTGACCCACCTTCACGTGCTGGAAAGTCAGCGTCACAGGCGTGGAGAGGGACACATTCCTTTTGGGTCCAATAGCAGCACTCACCACCTGAGAGTTCAAATACACTCGATCTTTCTCATCCATCTCTTCAAAAAAAGTTGCATTTATGATATTTCCAAGAGAAGAATATGAGATAAAGGCAACGGCATTGGGACCTGAGGAAACAGAAAAATGGAATCTTTTTTTTTTTTAGACAGCCTCGCTCTGTTGCTCAGGCTGGAGTGCAGTGGCACAGTCTCAGCTCACTGCAACCTCGACCTCCTGGGTTCAAGCAATTCTCCTGCCTCAGCCTCCTGAGTAGCTGGGACTGCAGGTGTGCACCACCACACTTGGCTAATTTTTGTATTTTTAGTAGAGATGAGTTTCACCATGTTGGCCAGGCTGGTCTCGAACTCCTGACTGCAGGTGATCTGCCCACCTCTGCCTCCCAAAGTGCTGGGATTACAGGCATAAGCTACCATGCTCAGCTGAAAAATGGAATCTTTAAAAGCTTCCCCAAAGCCAGGCACAGTCACACCACCAGTGACTCGGAGACTGTAATTCCAGTGACTTCGGAAGGTGAGACTGGAGGATCACTTGAGTCCAGGAGATTGAGGCTGCAGTGAGCTGTGACTGTGCCCTTGCACGCTAGCCTGGGTGACAGAGCAAGACCCTGTCTCAAAAAAAAAAAAAAAAAAAGTGAATTGTATTCAGTGGCATTGAGTATTCACAATTTTTTTTTTAATCACCTTTATATCATTCCAAAACATTCTCATAACCTCCAAAAGAGTACCCATTCCCATAAATAATCATCACTCAGCCCCTGGAAACCACCAATCTGCTTTCTGTCTCTGTGAATCTACCTGTTCTAGACCTTTCGTGTGAATGGAATCATACACTATGTGACCTTCTATGTCTGTAGTCTTTCACTCAGCATCATGTCTTCAAAGTTCATCCAGGCTGTAGCACGGCTCAGTGCTTCATTCCTTTTTCTGACCAAGTAACAGTCCATTATATTCCCTTCCCCTCCCCTCCCCGCCTTCTCCCCCCTCCCCGCCTTCCCCCCCCTCCCCGCCTTCCCCCCCCCCCCCCCCGCCGCCTTCCCCTCCCCTTCCTTCCTGTGTCAGGAACACGCTCAGAACACCTACTGTGTGCTAAGCACTCCCTGGGCCCTGGCCTTACAGCAGTGGGCAGGGCAAATGTGGCCCAGTCCCTGGCATTTTCCCCAACCCTTCCAGTCCCACCACCACGGCCTCCACTCGTGGTCTCCTCCCAGACTGCCCAGGTTCAAATCTTAGCTCCCCACTTCTAGTGATGTCATCTTGAGCAAGTTACTTTACCTCTCTGTGTTGCCTTTGTTTCTTTTTTTTTTTTTTTTAAGACAGAGGTTCCTCATCTGTTTCTTCCCAACTCTTTCTCCCCATCTCTCTCCATCTCTATGATTCCATCTCTCTAATTCCATTTCTCTCCCAATCTCTCTCTTTCCATCTCTCTTCCCTTCTCGCTCTCCCCATCTTTCTCTTTCCATCTCTCCCTTTCCATATCTCTCTCCCCATCTCTCTTTCCATCTCTCTCCATCTCTCTCTCCCCATTTCTCTAATTGCATCTCTCTCTTCCCATCTTTCTCTATCCCTCTCTTTCCATCTCTCCCATCCCTCTCTTTCCATCTGCCTCTCCACATCTCTTTCTCTCCATCTCTCTCATGTCTTGCTCTCTCTCTCTCTCTCTCTCTGTCCACACACACACACCTCCCACACCGTACACTCTTTAACCTTTAGTTGTGATTCTCTGGAGAACCCTGATGAATACACCACTGCTGCTCCTGGGGATCACCTCCTGAAGAAACTCCTTACTCAGGGTTTGCTTCTGGGACACAGGCAGCACGGCACTCCCCTGCCCTCCCAAATTGCAAAGAAGTCCCTCCCATGCTGGATAATAGAAAGCCTCCCTTTGGGGAAAATGCCTTTTTTTTTTTTAAGGGAAAGTCTCCAATATCGCAGTTTGAGGGTAACAAACCCATTAGGGAGGAGCCCAGTGGGCTATTTCCCCATGGCTCACACAAGCACATGGCTTTGTGTGATGGATTCTCAACGCAGCCCTCACCCGCACCTTGTGTGTCTCCCTGGATGACGTCACGGCAATGGATGTCCATGGAGTTCATTTGGACATTCAAGTTGAATGTCTGTCTTTCTTCAGAGCAATTGTCTGTAATCACTCGAGTTTCAACCGCTGGCAAGAAAAGCAATGGGCAGGCTTAGCGATATTGTGAGAAGCTTAAAACATGTGCATCAGAACAGGGCATGGTGGTGCATGCCTGTAGTCCCAGCTACTCAAGAGGCTGAGGCATAAGGATTGCTTGAACCCAGGAATTTGAGCCTGGGCAACAAAATGAGATGCTGCTTCTAAGAAAAAGTGTTGCTGGGTGCGATGGCTCACACCTGTAATCCCAGCACTTTGGGAGGCTGAGGCGGGCGGATCACCTGAAGTCAGGAGTTGAAGACCAGCCTGGCCAACATGGAGAAACCCTGTCTCTACTAAAAATACAAAATTAGCTGGGAGTGGTGGCACATGCCTGTAATCCCAACTACTCGGGAGGCTGAGGCAGGAGAATTGCTTGAACCCGGGAGGAGGAGGTTGCAGTGAGCCGAGATAGCACCACTACACTCCAGCCTGGGCAACAAGAGTGAAACTCCCTCTCAAAAAAAAAAAAAAAAAAACATTCATAGCAACATAAAGGGCTCACACATACTGAATGTCTAGGATGTGTCGGGCACTGAGCTAAGAGCTCATGTTGTCTTACAATAACCTGTAACCTCATGAGGGACCATTCATTTTTCTTTCTGATACGGAGTCTCCCTCTGTTGCCTAGGGTGATGTGCAATGGCATGATCGTAGCTCACTGCAACCTCCGCCTCCCGGGTTCAAGTAATTCTCCTGCCTCAGCCTCCTGAGTAGCTGGGACTACAGGCACTCGCCACCATACCAGCTAACTTTTGTATTTTTAGTATAGACAGGGTTTCACCATGTTGACCACGCTGGTCTCAAACTCCTGACCTCATGATCTGCCCTCCTCGGCCTCCCAAAGTGTTGGGATTATAGGTGTGAGCCACTGCGCCCAGCCGGGACCATTCTATAGGTGAGGAAACTGAAGTGGAGAAGTTAGGTAAGACTCTAACTCCTGAAACCACGTTCTTAACGAACAGCCCCCAGCACACCACCTTTGAAGCAACAGTTCTAATTCTAGGAGTTTATTCTCAGAAAATGATCTTGGACAGAGGGCAGATTTAGCTACAAGAAAGTTCACAGCAGCTTAGATGATAATGGTGGAAAATGGGGGATTATCTAGATGTTCAGCAAGAAGCAATTGATTAAATAAGTGATGATGTAGACGGGGCACAGTGGCCTGTAATCCCAGCACTTTGGGAGGCCACGAGGGGTGGATTGCTTCAGGCCAGGAGTTCAAGATCAGCCTGGCCAACATGGTGAAACCCCATCTCTACTAAAAATGCAAAAATTAGCCAGGCATGGTGGTGTGCACCTGTAATCTCCTCTACTTGGGAGGCGGAGGCAGGAGAATAGTTTGAACCGGGGAGGCGGAGGTTGTGAGCTGAGATCACACCACTGCACCCCAGCCTAGGTGACAGAGCGAGACTCTGTCTCAAAAATAAATAAATAAATAAATAAATAAATAAATAAATAAATAAATAATGACATATCCCTATAGTGGGGAACCAGACTTCAAATAAAAATAAAGTCACAAATGAACTGCAATCCAGAAAAACTCATGAGAAAAAAGGTAACCAGGTGAGTGATGGATGTGTTAGGTGATTTGATCGTGGTGATCATTCCACACTGTATATGTATATCAAGTCATCATGTTGTACACCTTAAATATATACAATTTTATTTATCAATTATACCTCAATAAAGCTAAGAAAAATGAAGCTCATGAAAATATGTATCTTAAAAGCAGACAGCCCAAGACTGGCTGTGAGTTGGAATTGTTTTTCCTGTATTTGAATGTTGGCCTGCTTTTAGGTGCATTGGGGAGTTTATTCTCCTATCTCCTTTTGTGCATATTAAAAGTTTAAAAAAAAAAAAAAGAAGAAGAAGCAAGCAACAAAATAGGCCTTCAGGAATGACACTATTTTATGATTGGGCGCAGTGGCTCACGCCTGTAATCCCAGCACTTTGGGGGGCTGAGGCCGATTAATTGCTTGAGGTCAGGAGTTGGAGTAGGGATTACAGTTGTGCGCAACCACGCCTGACTCATTTTGGTATTTTTAGCAAAGATGAGGTTTCACCATGCTGCCCAGGCTGGTCTCAAACTACTGGCCTCAAGTGATCCACCCACCTTGGCCGCCCAAAGTGCTGAGATTTATAGGTGTGAGTGCTGGGAGTCACCATGCTCAGCCCAAAACTGTTTTTTTGTTTTGTTTTGTTTTGTTTTGTTTTGAGACAAGGTCTTGTTCTGTCATCCAGGTTGGAGTGGCAATGGCATGATCATAGTTCACTGCATCCTCAAACTCCTGGGCTCAAACCATCCTCTCCCTCAGTCTCCCAAGTAGCTAAGACAGCAGGTACGAACCACTGCACCTGGCAAATTAAAAAAAAAATTTTTTTTTTTAGAGATGGGGTCTTGATATGTTGCCCAGGCTGTTCTTGAGCTCCTGGGCTCAAGTAATCCTCCGACGTCAGCCTCCAAAAGTGCTGGGATTACAGGCATGAGCCATCATGCCTGGTCCTCAAACTATATTTAAGTGAAAATTCCAGATCTGGGATTGGAAACCATTGGCAATCTTCTGAATAGGCAACTGTATAGAGATATAATTGATGTCTAACAAACCGCACATATCAAAGTGTACAATTTGCTGAGTTTGACTGGATGTATACACCTCTGAAACCAACACCACCATCACGGCACGGATTTCCATCACCTCAATAGTTTCCCCAGATTTTCTCATGCCTCTGCCATCCCTCCCTCCTGCCCCTTCCTGTCACTACAGATAAGTCTGTGTCTTCTAGAATTCATACAAATTTCAGTAATTTATATAAATGGACTTGTGGTGTATTCAATTATTTTTTCCTAATGGCCTAACCCAGACCCCGGCTGCTAACCAGTCCCCCCACCTGCTAACTAGTCATCATTGTCTTACCCATAGTACTGTTCTGGATTTTCTGGACTTTTTGTTCTGGCATTTTCAAGGCAGTTTCTAGAACACTCAATTCCACATCCTGAAGAATAGAGGTAGCTCTGGATGAGATTTCTTGCCTCTCTCCTGTTCCCAATAGAGTCTGATTGGTGAGAAGTGACTCAAAATTGTCCACAATTTTTTGCAGCTTTGAAGACATAAAGAATTTTCATTAAAAAAAAAAATGTAATCTGTTAAGTCCCCATATCCAAAAGAACAGTAGAAAACGTGAGAAAGCAGGCTTGAGCTGGAGGAATCATGTTCAAATCCTGGCACTCCACTACGTCCCAGCTGTGTGACCTTGGGTAAGTCACTCAATCACTCTGTGTCCCAGGACAGGAAAAGGAACTCATATGGTTTTCTGGAAGATTAGAGTTAACACACGCTATGCTTTTAGGACAGTGTCTGTCTGTGCCTGGCAAAAGCTATGTAAGGGTGAGTCATTCTTTTTATTTTTGAGACAGAGTCTTGCTCTATCACCCAGGCTGGAGTGCAGTGTGGGATCACAGCTCCTGGGTTCAAGCTATTCTCATGCCTCAGTCTCCTGAGTAGCTGGGACTACAGGTGCATGCTAATTTTTTTATTTTTTATTTTTTTTTTTATAGACAGAGTCTTGCTGTGTTGCCCAGGCTGTTCTAGAACTGCTGGGCTCAAGCTATCCTCCTGTCTTGGTCTTCTGAAGTGATGGGCATATAGAAGCGAGCCACCATGCCCGGCTGGGTTAGTTATTATTAACATTTTTTTTTGTCAACAAGGTAGTGATAAGTTTGTTAGCAATAGGACAGTGGTTCTCAATTAGGGGGCGATTCTGCCACTCCCTCCACTGAGCACATGTGGCAATGGCTGGAGACATTTTGGTTGTCACTGTCACAGCAAGGGCGTGGTCGCCACTATTGAAGCGATGTCATTGTCTGGGGCAAATACCCAGGGTTTGTCATCTTGATGCCAAGAAGATTAAGGACATGGACACACATGAGGAGTGAGTTTAGGAGTGGAGGTTTAATAGGCAAAAGAAAGAGAAAAGAGGGCTGGGCGCAGTGGCTCATACCTGTAATCCTAGCACTTTGGGAGGCCTAGTAGGGGTGGATGACCTGAGGTCAGGAGTTTGAGATCAGCCTGTCCAACATGGTGAAACCCCATCTCTACTAAAAACACAAAATTAGCCAGATGTGGTGGTGCATGCCTGTAATTAAGGTGCTCAGGAGGCTGAGACAGGAGAATCACTTGAACCCAGGAGGCGGAGGTTGCAGCGAGATTGCACCATTGCACTTTAGCCTGGGCAACAAGGCAAAACTCTATCTCAAAAAAAAAAAAAGAGCTTGATCTTCAGCCTCCTGAGTAGCTGGGATTACAGGCATGCACCCCCAATGCCTGGCTAATTTTTGTATTTTTAGTAGACATGGGGGTTTCATCATGTTGGCCAGGCTGGTCTCAAACTCCTGACCTCAGGTGATCCACCTGTCTCGGCCTGCCAAAGTGCTGGGATTACAGACGTGAGCCACCATGACTGGCCAGATTACGTGATTCTTTATTTGTTCATGACTTCAATGATCATTCCTTGAACTCCTAACTTGAGATTGGTTTTCTTCCTTTTCTCAAGAAGCTCACAGTCTAGGGATTGATTACATGATATGATCACATATTTATATAAATGCTGTCAGTTGGCCAGAGGCAATGATGATTACCATTGAACACCTGGGTCTCTTTTGTGTAGCTGTTCAGCAGACCTTAATGCAGTCTCTCTTAGCCTGTCTTTCTCGGGCTGGGATAGATTCCTGTCTTTAGAGGGCAACACACACACACACACACACACACACACACACACTCTCATATGTATGTATCTACATGCACAGTGTGTGTGTCTATCTATAGTGATGTCTATAAATAGATATAGGTACAGTCCTCTCTTGGTATACGCATGGTATTGGTTCCAGGACCATCCCTATATGCTTAAATCCAATCCATGCATGCTCAAGTCCCACAGTGGGTCTTTTGGAACTCGCTCATTAAAAGTCGGTCCTTTCTCTTTGTGCGTTTTGCATGCTGCCAATGTTGTATTTATTATTATTATTTTTTTCTGAGACAGAGTCTTGCTCTGTCACCCAGGCTGGAGTGCAGTGACACCATCTCAGCTCACTGCAACCTCCACCTTCCTGGATATAAGTGATTCTCCTAACTGAGCCTCCTGAGTAGCTGGGATTACAGGCATGCACCACCACACCTAGCTCATTTTTGTATTTTTAGTAGAGATGAGGTTTCACCATGTTGGACAGGTTGGTCTTGAACTTTGACCTCATGTGATCTGCCTGCCTTGGCCTCCCAAAGTGCTGGGATTACAGGCTTGAGCCAACATGCCCGGCCGGCAATACTGTATTTTTGATTCACATTTGATTGAAAAATATCTTTATGTAAGTGAATCCCCGCAGTTCAAATATGTGTGGTTCACCTGTACATATGGTGATATATCTACAGTCAGCTATATAATGATACACATATAGTGGTATACCTAATGGCTATATCTATCTATCGATCTATCTGGCTATCTAGCTATATAGATATATATAGATATATGTATATATACCACAGTTATATATGGTATATAATTGTATATACTATGTAAACACTGTGTAAACATGTACTATTATGTAGCAATATGATATTATATGGTAATAATATTTTACATATTTATATATGACATATACGTCTTGCCCTAAATCCATCCGCATTTGCTCACTTTGGGCTTTGCGAATATTTGTTACCTGATGTTTGTTACTTGGTTAGGGTCCAGGGATCAGCCTCCACTCACCTGTTTCCCGCCTTGGGTTGTCTCTGAGGAGGTGGCGTCTGCAAAAGACATCATGAGGGAGTTACTGTTGGAACCGAGAGTGTCCACGTAGAGGGGTGGGCAGGTGGGGTGGGTAATGGGATGGGCAACTTTGCACCTGGAAGGTGAAAGTCAGAACTCATAGTTTTTATTTATTTAAAATTTTAATTATTTTTATTAATTTTTTTTTTTCTGAGATGGAATCTCACTCTGTTGCCCAGGCCCGAGTGCAGTGGTTTGATCTTGGCTCACTGTGACCTCCACCTCCTGGGCTCAAGCGATTCTCCTGCCTCAGCCTCCAAGCAGCTGGGATTACAGGCATGCGCCACCAGGCCCAGCTCATTTTTGTATTTTTTTTATTGTACTTTAAGCTCTGGGGTTCATATGCACATCTGCAGAGTTGTTGCATAGGTACACACATGCCATGGTGGTTTGCAGTCTCCATCCTCCCATTGCCTACATCAGGCATTTCTCCCGGTGTTTTCCCTCCCCAGTCTCCCCGCCCCTCGATGTCCCTCCCCTAGCCCTACCCTCCAACCTACCCCAGTGTGTGATATTCCCCTCCCTATGCCCATGTGTTCTCATTGTTCAACACCCGCCTATGAGTGAGAACATGCAGTGTTTGCTTTTCTGTTCTTGTGTCAGTTTGCTGAGAATGATGGTTTCCAAATTGATCCATGACCCTACAAAAGACAGGAACTTGTCATTTTTTATGGCTGCATAGTATTCCATGGTGTAGATGTGCCACATTTTCTTTGTCCAGTCTATCACTGATGGGCATTTGGGTTGGTTCTAGGTCTTTGCTATTGTAAACAGTGCCACAATGAACATACATGTGTATTTTTAGTAGAGATGGCATTTCACCATGTTGGCCAGGCTGGTCTCAAACTCGACCTCATGATCTGCCCACCTTGGCCTCCCAAAGAGCTGGGATTACAGGTGTGAGCCATCGAGCCCGGCGCTTTTTTTTGAGACAGGGTCTCACTCTGTTACCCAGGCTGGAGTGCAGTGGCACAATCTTGGCTCACTGCAGCCTCGACCTCCTGGACTCAAGCAATCCTCCCACCTCAGCCCCCTAAGTAGCTGTAGCTGGGACTACAGGCCTCTACCACCACACCTGGCTAATTTTTTTTGTTTTGTTTTGTATTTTTTGTAGAGATGGGGTTTTACCACTTTGGCCTGGCTGGTCTCCAACTCCTGACCTCAGGCGATCTGCCCACCTTGGCCTCCCAAAGTGCTGGGATTACAGGCGTGAGCCACTTCACCTGGTCTCCAAATTCTTCTATTCCATCTTGGCTGGAAATTACAATTGAAATGGCTGAGAAAACAGAAAATTAGAAGCCTTCTGTTTTTAAGTAGGCCTGGCTGGGAATGATAACCGAAAGAGAAGCATCCATGGCTGGCCATCAGCTGTTAGTGAAGACTTTTGTGGTGGTTCCTATGCTTAGTGAGAACATCTCTGTCTTAGAAATTTGATGAAGGGTGCACCTGTAGTCCCAGCTGCTTGGGAGGCTGAGGCGGGAGGATCACATGAGCCCAAGGACTTCCAGGCCAGTCTGGCCAACATAGCAAAACCCTATCTCTACTAAAATTACAAAAATTAGCCAGATGTGGTGGTAGCAGGTGCCTGTAATCCCAGCTACTTGGGAGGCTGAGGCAGGAGAACCTTTGAACCCAGGAGGCAGAGGTTGCAGTGAGCCAAAATCACACCACTGCACTCCAACCTCGGAGACAGAGCGAGACTCCATCTCTGGGGGTGGGGGGAAGGACAAAGAAAGGCTAGCAAATGTTTACATATCTGTTATCATCAGGCTGAGGTTAAATCTGTACTTATTCTATGTCTTGCTTTTCAGCTGAATCTATTTGCTTAGTCTATTAGTCTATTTCAGGAGTCATGATCATGCCACTGCACTCCAGCCTGGGCAACACAGCAAGACCCTGTCTCTGAAAAAAAAAAAAAAAAAAAAAAAAGAGGACAAGGAAAGGGTAGCAAATGTGTACATATCTGTTATCATCAGGCTGAGATTAAATCTATACTTATTCTAGATCTTGGTTTTCAGTTGAGTCTATTTGCTTAAAAGAACAAACAACTTTGTTTTAATCCGTCCTGCAGCATCAACATTTTACTTACAACAATAGTGAGACCCCCCCATCTCTTCAAAAAAAGAAGAAATTAGCCAGGTATGGTGATTCACACCTATAATCTCAGCTACTCAGGAGGCTGACGTTGGAGGATTATTTGAGCCTAGGAGTTCAAGGCTGCAGTGAGCTATGATGGTGCCACTGTGCTCCAGCCTGGGTGACAGAGTGAGACTCCATCTCTGAAAAATAAGTCTTTCTCTTATTGTCCCAACAGTAGCCAATATCTCGTGGGTGGTCTGCCAAGTCTCATCTCTTTTCTCATATAGACTTTTCCCGTCAATGTTTTCCATGGGAGTGATCGTGTTTCTATGACACAGCACCTCTCCCTGGACTTAGAGCCAATGGGGGTCAAACTGGCTCAATTTGTTCATTCCCAAAGAATTTGCAATGGGGTCTTTGAGAGAGTCAACTGATCTCTCTTTGGTTGGTTGGGGCAACCAAAATGGTAAGATCTGGAATGGTTGGTGGGTATATTTCTTTTTTTTGTTTTTGTTTTTGTTTGTTTTTTTTTTTTTTAGAAAAAGAGAGAAAAGGAGAAAGAAAGAAACAGCAAAAGAAAGAAAAAAAAAGAATGAAAGAAAGAAAGAGGAAGAGAAAGAGGGAGAGAGAATGGGATTCTTGTTTTATTGCCCAGGCTAGAATGCAGTCTAAAAATGGGTATTAAAAACCTCTTTTATGC